>JAUMHP010000082.1:7955406-7967147 GCA_032361065.1 Enteromius trimaculatus | reverse complement strand
TGTATATATATATATATATATGTATAACAATCTAAATGACAAGCTTTATATTAAAGTTTATTACCTCGATTTAAAAAAGAAGAAGAAGAAAAGCATTTCAATCAAACCGGGCTTTTAATCGCCAGCTCAAAGCTGAGAAGTGTATTCATTAACTTCAATGACACTTCTAACAAAGACATGCTCTCATAATGAGCAAGGCTTTTCAACGAATTTGTTTAAATGCTGTCGAATGTAATTAATTAAGAACATGTAGGCCTACATTTATTTGTATGGTTCGTCCTGACATCAGCCAGAGCAAGGAGAGATTAATACTTTTTTAGAAAAACAAATGTTCTCGAACATTTTCTACATTTAAAAAAAAAATAGACTATTTTTAATGTCACAGAATGAATGTAAAACATGTCCCCTATACTAGTATTTGCTCATTTCCACCTCTAAATTCACTTACTAAGTTCAGTCAGCATCACTGGTGGTAGGGATTTTCTTATGCATTGTTTATTCTATAATAATTTAAGCAGTTTATGGTGTTATTACCAAATTAGTTTTATTCTATTGCCTTGCAAGTCTGAGTGGGCAAAAAAAAAGACTAGCCTTGAAAGATATTCATTCAGAATATGGAAATCCCAACATCGACTAAATCTTGTAGAATAAGCCAGTTAGCACATTTCTAAAGTCTTCAAAGACAATGTCCACACACTTGATTAATACTGAAACTGTCAACTAACAGACGAACTGCATACCACGTTAAAATAAATGGCTTTCATTACCTCAGTGTAAGTAGTTTATTCAGTCAAACACTCCACGCCTCATGGAGAGATTCACCGACAAATGTTCCGTTTCTAACGACTGAATGGTACTTTGCACATAAAAAGTATTGACTGGTTACTTAAAGGCTACTTATATAAGCTTGTCATCTGTTTGAGCTACAGTTCTTGAAGTCAGCACCGGCCTCACAATACCTTCTTCGCAGCAGACACGGGGTCAAATAGATTTAATCTTCAAGATGACTTATTCACGTTTATTATCAGTTTACTGCACAAGCACTGACATCTGCGCTTAAGGAGGCTGTCTTTATGCGTCAAAAACAAAATAAATAAAACAATACACGGCTGTTCTCTATTGTAAGACAATTTATTATTTCTTTTAAGTTTGTGGTCTACTGAGAGATGAGCCAATAACCTACTGGAAAAGGAAAGGGGGTCTACATGGATACTAAAACGACAAGTATGTTCACCATAATACTGTGAAGTCTGAATAAATATATTGAGCATATTCATAAAGACTTTCAGGTGTATGTAGTTTTCTCTGTCTTTGCACGAAGCAGTATTAAAACGAAAGAAAACGACTGAAAGTGTAAAATGTTTTATTTAGATGTTTTATACTGTGCAACAGTCACAATACAATAGCTGTCAATAGTCTACAATCGACCAATAAGACAATGAACACTGAAGACATCAAAATGTTGTCCAGAATAAGAAGTTTGGGGTATAACAGTGGCTGTTTGTCTTATGACAAATTCGTGTATGTTATCGCTTGAAACAGTCTGAAAGATATAGGCTGTGTGCATGCTATACAGGACTGGAGCATGACCTCGAGACCAAACTGATGGACCCGAACCGGCACAGTGGAGCAAATCGTACAATAACTGCAAAGATTAAACTTGAATTTCCAACTTTGAATAATAAAAATGATTAAGCCGACAACAACTTAACGTTGCATTTCTTTATCCCTTTTAACGCACAGTCCTAATGTAGTATTTTGTCCTTTAATTTTTAACTATATATATGCCTTTCTTTGATACATTATTAAAGGCCAAAATATACCAGGAATGTTTAGTAACTACCCCAGAAAAGTCAAACTAAAAAAAAAAAAAAAAAAAAAAAAAAGTAAATGCTTTTTAGCATGCTTTTAAAGAACATTATAATACACATGTAAAATACATATAACGCAATTTGTTTAGGGAAACTGTAGACCGAAAGTAAAAATATATAAAAAAGGTAGGTATAATTCAGTCATTTCTGCATTTTGAAAATGCCACAACCGTCGCTCGGCGCTCCACTTTGCATTCAAGCAGGCCTCTAACGTTCTCCCGCGAACTTAGAAATTCCAGCAATGTGTCGAATGAAGTGCGTCATTTCCGCTACATTAAAGTTACATGTATAATATATTGAGAATAATGACGAAAAGAAATGGATCTAAATGACACTACGTTGGCATGGAAATAGCTGGATTATATCTGGCGTTGGCTTCGTTGGTAATCCCCTCATCATCCCGATGACGTGGAAGATCCGTTCAGCGCCGTCTTTCGCACTTTGTTGCCAAAGGTGAACTGTCGATTTGGGCTTGCCATCGTCGTGCCGTTAATAGGATTGGGAATATGGGTGAAATGAGGTTGTGAAGGCTGAACCAGTGTGCTTGGACTCGGTAGTGGTGAGGAGGTGGATGGAACTCCAGCGGGACTGCTGGCCTTATCGCTGGCTGAATCGCTTTCAGAGCGGGTTGTATTGTTCACGCCATCTTGTGGATGGGTTATCTTTATTTTTTTACAGCTGGGCCGCACGCGGTATTTCAGAGGCAGTGGTCCATTCTGTGGGATGTGCGAAAATAACAAGGCACTTTTTATTTTAAGGTGAATAGAACAACTAAAAATCCTCAGTCAACAAATTAACTTATTATAGAGATAATTCCCTACTTGAATATTTATAACACTTAGATATTTAGGAACAAGTGACAGTAAAGTAACAGTCAGACAGTAAAATAAATGTAACTTACTCTTCTCCAAGTGTAGATGTAGGCAATGTCCATTAATGTGTAGTAATCCTTCAAAGGCTCATCCTCATACATAACTTCAATCTATTACAACAAAGAAGGATAATATTAAAAAACAAGCAACGGTCAATCAATATCGCACCATGATGGATGATGCAAGATCAGCAAATAAAATCGTGCATTTTCTATAAAATTATGTGATGAAACACTGAACTACTAAACTTCCACTGTAACAAACAAGTTTTAATTGAAACTTCATCTGCAATAATATGGTTCGCATTACCTGAAAAGTAGGAGGTATATCCATTTTGCTTCTCAGAAATTTCCTCAAATGCATCACAGTCATTGCAGCAGGGCACTGTAAGTATCTTTTATTATTAACCTGTGTAATAAAATAACACACAAATATATTAAGATAAGCTTTACTATTGGTGTAATCTGCATCACCTTCATTACGTGGGAAAAAGGCTTTCAGCATCAGCAAGCACTACTTAATTACCTCTTCTTTTTGCCTCTCATCTGTGCTGCCTTGCGGTTGGGTCCTGAATAAACAGTACAATTGTTGTAAATTAAATAATGAATTATAACTACTTATGTTTCAAATAAAATCTTTACACTGGAGAATGGCTACTTAAGATTTTTTTGTATTATTTCTTGTAACAGCAAAGATACAAAAACATTTAAACAGACACACATGAACGCATACCTTTGATCAAAAAACTCAATTGACAGACTGATAATTTCATCATCTGTGATGATTCGCTTGTCTTCATCAGCAACTTCCCCTCGATCCTCGTTTGATCCATTTGCAGCTTTGAAGAAAATCATAGCATATATGAATCAGAGCTTAAATTTAAACACATTCCAACAATCAAACAGTTACAAAGCACAGTCTGTTCAAGTGGTTATCCTAACAAAACCAACTTGTTTACATAGGTACACTAAATACTTACCATCAACAGATGGGTGTTCAGCATAAAAATCTCTCCTACGCTTCATTTCATCTGCACAGAAAAAAAAAAATTCCAGATTAAAGCATGTGTAAATAATTACAAACAATAATCTTTCACAGAGACAGACTTACTTTTGAAAAGACCAGGGACCAACTTGTATACAATGTCCTGTAGAGTTTTGTCAGACCTGTAAGGGGAAAAGTGTTGGTCAAACCTTTTTTTAATTTATTTATTTAAACCATGCACTTCACACAATGCTGTTGCAATCAATTCAGAATCCATTATTACTATGAATAACTATTTACAACAGGTGGAAAGATGTAACACAGTAAGGTTACCGAATATTGAGAAGTGGCTTCGTTTTGTGGACCTGTACATCACATATGGGACAGTATTTACTGGTTTCCAGGTACCGGACAATGCACATTTTACAAACTGAGGAGAAAAAAAAATGTCATAGAATAAGACAAATGGTCTGGATATTTTGATTAATTTATTATAGATATAAAAAAATAGAGCAGCACAACTCACATGAGTGCAAGCATTCTATGATTGTTGTTGCATCTATGAAATATCCACCACACAAGACACACATCAAATGGGGATTGAGCTCCGTAATCTTGATCCTTGTTGTGCGATGCATCGTCATGGGATGGAGAAGACCCTGCAGATGCATCAAAATAAGATGATATAGATTACTAAACACAACATATACAACTATTATATACTAAGATAACTATAAACAACTGCCAATGAAAACAGTCATGAGGACTTGATTATCCGAGACCTTACCATTTTGTTATTATGGGCTGTTGCGTATTTACGGAATAACAGAATTAGTTCAATGTTTATAGCATCTCTTACACAGGGGTCTACGCTCGCGATGTAAACGATCGTTAAGTCCGATTCGCTATGCTACACACTACATAACAGACATAACACTGCACGCACCATACTGAATCAGTTATGAGGACAGTCTGCTTAAATCAACTTTACGTGACGAACACGTCTTACGGTTTCTATAGCAACTAAAGCTGCGTTACGTGGCAACGTACCAAGCAGCCGAAACTGAACGATCCGCGTCGAACGCAGTGAACTCGCAAATTTCGATTTGAAATAAACATCTCGCCTATTATGTTATAACTGTCTTTCAGAGTGGCAGTGTATCCCAAGACCTCGCATAACGAGCTGAAATAAAAGACTGAGCATGCATGTTATTGGTAACGCTGACCGTGGCTTTGCTTTGACATTCTCTCCCTCCTGGATCACTAATGTTGCTGGACTGCCCATGAACGCACCTTGCATTAAACCGATACCCGTCATACGTTGCTATGCATGAAATATATTTATGTTTGTCACAGATCCTGTTTTTGAAACATCTTATTACGCCGGGGCACTCTCTAAGAGCCGAAAAAAGTGAAGGGATGAAGAAGCCCGCGACCATGCGAAAACATCCAGAGTAAGCTATAACTTTCAAGTAATGTTCTCAAACTCGTGCTGGATGAAGCATACCAAAAGTAGGTTACTGCAAGTAGTTATAAAATGCGTCTTAAAGATTATGTAACTTGCTGTAAGTAAGGTAATCATGCATTGGGTGATGTCATCTAGATTGACAACTGGAAGTTGAGCCTTTAGACTATACGCGAGAAAAGTTATCAAAGCATATAATGAACACATTTGTAAGACAACTTTCAGGACAAGATCAAGAGGGAAAAAAGTCAACTTTTGCCCTTGCTTTAGTAAACAAATACAGGCGTTCATGATCCAACATTTATTTAGTAAAACATCCTCCAGTCACGTGGAACTGATGCAGTGCTGTTTGTTCTTGCAACGAGCCTTTCGGTTGGTTATAAAACAAAACCACAGACTTTTTGAACTCTGACTAGACAGGCATTCTGGTGATGGTGGTGCCGTACGTAAGCTATAGAATAAATAACTGTCAAAAAGGAGGAAATGACCCTTACACATGAACTGTGCCACGTGAGAAAGTGCCGAGTTTACAAAGCCCTGTCTGGCCTATTTCGATGAATACATGTAGCCTTTTCATTCATGAATACATGTAGCCTCAGAAGGAAATTCCTTCTGTCCAGCAGATGACAGAGAATACTCGAAATGCTGACAGACCGTGTTAAAGACATCACTATTATAAATAACACGTTACTTTATATTTAGCGCTGACATTTACAACAGGGAGTCAGAGAAGTGATAGCCTATTAAACAGAATTATTTACCCAAGTCTCAGATATACAAATTGCTCAGTCAAAAAACACAGGCGTAAGTGAATAACCTTAGGATAAGAAAAAATCTAAAACAAGAAAAAAATCAGTATTAAAACATTACTTCTCGACGTGACAAGCCACAGGAAAGCTTAGCCTACATTATTGTAGCCTATAAATAAGCGGAAAACACATTGTTTAAGCTTATTTGTTTTTACCGGAATGCTAAGGTAGAGTAGTTTCATTTATTAAATGTGACTGTGTTTATTTAAGTCCAACAAACAAGAACCATGCAAGCTAGGGTATCCAGAGAAGCATTCTTCAGGTCATTTGAACAAATCATAAGAAACCACTAAAAACATTTTAAATATGTTAAATAAGTACTCGAGTTTATAAATATTTGTCGTTTAAATCAACCTCACATCATCCCTGAGATGAATGTTTGCTGTCAACCGCTGAAAGCTTTGTCCTGTATATCCGACAACAGGACACGTTTAGGTTACCGTGTAAATTTAAGTTAAGAAAACACACAAATAGGCATAATTCAGCAAATCAACGAGTTTATCCGGTCGTAAACATCATATAGATCGTATATCTATAAAATCACATAACTGCATATTGAAAAAACAAACAGAAAATCCTTTAGAATTCAGCCTCGCGTGAACAGTCGACCCGTTTCTACCCGATTTCGCGTGCACATCAAGATTCATTATTAACTAAACCGTTTCGTTTAGCCCGAAACACTAAGCGAACATAGGGATGGCCATAACTGAATATCATACAACAAAACAGGAATCATTCGCACAGATAGAATACGATATCACAAGCTAAAATAACTAAAATCTATAAGCACGCGGAGAGACGGAGCCAGTGCTGCGTACGCGAGCCTGTCAGTTCCCGCATCCACTCTTAACACACGTCTCCATTTTACGCTCACAAAAACACATATGCATTAAGAGCACGGGGTGTGTAATTAGACATTGGTAAGAGAAGATATCGAAGAACACATACCTTACTGAGCTGGAGCGATTGGTGGAGCCTGGAGGTGGTTAGACAATGAAAGTTAGGAGTCGATCAGTACAAAATGAATACGAGCCAAGCGGCCATCTTGAAAAGGGCTGCAGACGCTGTCAATTGCAATAAGAGAACGGCGGAGCAGGGCGCATTTCAATAATAAAAAAATAGAAAAGGTCCGGTTGTCGATATGTGTGCTGTGCTCGGTTGCAGATTTGTACGCGCTCTTGTATGTAGACCTCCCGCCAGTAACACGGCCAAGCTGGTGTGCGTTTTCTCCAGGCTAGCGCCTTCAGTCTTCTCTTCGAAAAATGCTGCGCTGATGGTTCAGTGGAAACTGACACCGTCCCCAAAATGGCTTGTAGTTCGACCGCCCCGTGCATCACGTGATCTAATTCCTTAAGGGTGGCCTGGGAATATGTGTCGGTGTATTCAGCGCTGCTCATGTTCAGCAAATAACAAAGAATTGCGTTTCAAAGTCTGCTTGACTGCGGTCCAGCTTGTAAGGTTTGCACAACAGAATAGGTTCTTGTAGGTCAGCTTTGAACCGATTACTACTTTTGTCGGCAAAATGATCTTTATCCCTCAACAGTTTTCAATAATGTAATTCATAACGGCGACATTATCAACTTACCATAAAATCCGAGTCACCTAGATGATCTATTCATAAAGAGTCGGTTAATATAAATAGCTCAAAGTCGTCGAGGAAGAAGCAGTTCACATATACAGTCAAATCACACGTTCAGACTACCCCGATAGTCTGTTTCTAAATTAATTCATGGTGGTAAATGTAATTACGTTCCACTTATGGCAGGGACTTGCCATAGAAAATAAGTGCTATTTTTTTGCTGCTACAAATATGACACAATAACAATTTCGCAGAGTAACACAATAATTCCGCATATTCTCATTAACCTCACCGTATTAGCCTATTAAACCTGTCCTGACCCTCAACCCAGAATTTGTAGATTCTACAGTATAGACACAACGCGTTATGCAGAGATCAGACTTAAAATGCAGATTTCTTTTTTCCCCGAGGTTAAAACAATTACACAAACGCAGGTTTGCTTATATCAAAGTGATTTTTTATTGTACATTTTTTTGAAAAGAAGCTACAGAATACTAGTGGATATATGCACGTTGAATTCAACAAAGAAAAAAAAAACTGATGGGCCACTGCGTCCTGAAGGAAACACGTTTCGATCATTAATCCTTGGCATTGGAAATCTGGAGAGCCAGGAATCCAGGAGTCAAGACTGGGTTGCCCTCTCGAGACTTTTTGCTGCGTCCTTCATTTTTCCAACCAAATCCTAGACACAATTCAAACAATCCAGTTCATCCACCAGCAAGTACGTGGTTATTTCCCACCATTATTTTACCAAATCAAATTTCTTTCTCTGAGCTTAACATAAAATCAAAACTTATGCTGCAACACTTATGTAGGCTAATATAGTCTTACATCCAGGTAGTCTTAAATGCCAAAGCACTCTTCAATTTCAAAATAATAAGCTGGTTGACGTAAACCCCACAAGTTTTACGAAAACAAGTTTTGGACCGTCAACCATCAGCACAAATCAAAACACATTGATTTCGTCATAATTGTAATTTTTATACTCCGTGGCAACTTTCTGGGTTTGAGACCGCCAAAACTTGTGGGCTGGTCAAAAATAGAGCTGCTGCTGGGATATTTGTTACGTGATTGTGACCATGATTGAGTGCATGAGAATTTTATGACTTGATCTTTCGGACAATTCACCTTTGTGTCACCCCTACAACAAACACAGGCATCTGTGTAATGACTAAGATAATAAAATTGCCAAGCAGGCAGAGGCAGAAACCCAAAGCTGACTCTTTAAAATAGCTACCCTACAATCAATGGTTTATATCAATTAACGATCAATAATAATCAACACAACATATCATTTTTAAGAATGTATTTGATGTCTCAATAGCGCTTGTGTGTGTTTTTTTACACCAGGACGTTTTGTAAAATTGGGATGACCTTAAGACAAAGTGACCTTAATATAGGATTAAAGAAACACTCTGCTGCTTATGAAATAACATGACTCATATAATAAAACTGCACATTTTTCCTAGGCCTTAAAACACGATGTGAATCGTGTTAGGTGTCCTTTATAATTACTTGGCGATAAAGCAAACTAATCATCATGCAACTTTGTCGTTCTCAATAAATACCTGAAGTTGGTCCATGGTGCAACTAAAATTAATTTCCGAAGACGTGCCAGCCCTCTGCAAAAGTAACCCAAGTTTATTCGAAGTGTAGAAAACAACAGCAATTAGCTTCTCGACACAGTTGGGTGTCAGTATTACATACCTCGGTGTTTAAGGAAATCAGGTATGACGGCTGATTGACTTTATGCACATGACTATTCTGCCGAGAAAAAACAATGGTTATGAGATAATAATGGAGTATTAGAAACATTAACTTTAGAAACAACGTACCTTTATACAATACTCAAGACGCCATTCAGCATCCGTTATATGGGGAGGACATGTATCGATGCTAAGGAACATAAATAAAAATCAAATAAACTTTAGATAGTTACACCAATTTTGCATGATTCATTACACTCTGTAAAATAGGAAAAAAAGTCACTGGTTGTGGTAAACAAAGTATATATAAAATGTCTCACCCTGCCAGCAAAGATTCCACATTTTTCTTGTGTTTCTAAAAGAAAAGAAAGATTTAATATGATGCAGAGCAACTGTACTCTCATTCAGAGGAAGCGGATCGCTGGCATACAAAACATTACCAGGAATGAATTAAAAAACGTATCCACTCTTTCATTTTGGAATCTGGCGTCTTCAAGACACGAGCTAAAAGAACACACGAAGCATTTAGAAAGGATTTTTTAATTATTTTTTTTAAGTGCTAAACAGTTTTTCAGAAGACAACTTCGGATCATGTTACCTAATAGTGGACTTATCTGCATTCTGCTTAACGCCTTCAAGAATGAAGGTCGTTGCCGCGGTATGACAATGTTTCAAGGTACTCTGGTCGATGTGCCTCAAGTCTGGGTGACCTGCGAGACATGAAAAATTGCTCTCAAGAGAAGCTTTTGTACGTGCTTGAGAGAGAACAAGGGAGAGCTTACAAGACACGTACGGGAGTAGAACTGGGCCAGCTAAACTAACAATAATTTTGCAATACAAACGTACAAGTAGTTGCCGTACCAATTAAGCGCATAAAATAGACTTCAAACTAAGAAGAAACGTAGAATGCGACATAAGGGACACATGCTTAATGGATAGCGCAGAGGATAGCCTACTGTTTTACTTGGATAAAAGAACACATGCTACATTTCCCTGTGTTTGATCACACATCAAATGTTCCCGAGTCCTTATTCACATTTCAGTTCTTAAAGAAGAATTTATTTAGTTATCAAATCATGTTTGTTTGTTATTAGCTTAGCCAGTCCGGCTAAGCGGATGATTCATTACACTTTACTGTGTTAGCACAGTATGCAAGCCTCAAGAAAGGACGGCGACCGCAGTCTATTAGCCCTTGCATAGCTTCAGGGCTAGGTGATATATAATATGAGCAGCCTTAGAAAATAACATCAGCATCAGACACAGCGCAGCGCGACTTCCTTCTCGTCTGGAAGGCACCGGAAGTAATGCAGCACAAAGAAAAAAAGCTCAACCATCTTACCGAGAACGCTTTCGCCTCGAGAGGACACCAGACTGTCGAACGCGACCTCCGTGAATATCGTAAATGATTTGAGGTCGAACGCGTTTGGGTCGGCCAGGGTTTGAAGCCCTTTCATCACTGGTTCCGACAACTCCATTTTGAACAGACTCGCTAGCCTTGGTCACATGAGCGCGTCAGCTGATCTCAGGACATGAATTGTCGGAGAATGAGACACAGTACTGATACACAACGCAAAGGCCTATATATTTGCCATTTTTGCATTATGTTACATTGTGACATATAACCAGGATAAAGGCATTCACATATAAACGGTTGTTAACGATTCAAGCAAGATCGTTTCCGCATTTTCAGTCCTGGTAGCTGGAGGACGTGTGTCTGGTGAAACATCCAGCGCATCCGTATTTCTGCTGCTGCATGTCTTTATACTCCAACATATATTATGATTCTTGAGGAGGCAGAATAGAATTTAGCGCAACTTCATTATACTCCTTTTATTCAACAAATTGAATACCAATTGCAGGCACCTCATTATTTGTTAAGCGACATGATATTCTGTTGCTGTTTATTCACATGACAGACTCCGTTTCTGTGCTAGTCACCTTTGGAAGATAAACCTCATCTAACCTATAAGTTAGACTACTCATTTTAAACAGCTCTTTTACTACCAAAATGTAACATATTGCTGTACAAATAACAGAAACAAATACAAACCATATTTTTTCCAAACGGTAAAGAAGGAGGATCTGAAATTTTGCAAAGCACAACCTCCTTAAACTTTTTTTTAATTTATTATTTTACAGCGAATACGTTATTAACCATTTGCACCCTTTAAATTATTTTCTTTTTTCTTTTTTAATTTATCTCCCTATAAAAGTTACATATTAGTTTCTACGTTTTTTCTAAACACGAGTAACTCTAAAAATGCACATTTCTCGTATGACATCATATTGTAAATTCTATTTTGGCTCTAAAAGGGAACCTAATTTTTGTTAACTGAGCTTAATGAGCTGAACAAAGATGTATTTTTTTTTTAAAGAAACAAAACCTTAACTTAAATGTTACACTAAATTAGATTCCTAATGAATATAAAATCTAGATGTTTAGATATAGAATGGA
>JAUMHP010000082.1:7932871-7955306 GCA_032361065.1 Enteromius trimaculatus | reverse complement strand
TTTGCTTTTTCACAGAACAAACTGAACAACGACAATGAGAGAAAAAAAGATTTCCAATAAAATAATAATAAATATAATATAGAAAATAACCTATGACAGAACAACAGATCATTTGAGGGACAAATGAACAAATGATCATTTAACTGGACCAGTAATGCATGAGCAGGAGACCAATGCTTAAATGTTGAATGACAATTGTAATTAAATAATTACAACAACAAATAATTATCAAATAACATTAATATTTATGTACAGATTGGAAACATTAAAATAAAGAAGTAAAGCAGGGCAAGATTTCTGTTGACAAAAGTCTGCTTCAGTAATTCAGCTTTTATATTTGTCTCATCCTACGAGTAACTATCAGTAAATTAAATGTGAACATAACAAAACTTGTCTGCCTCCACACAGCATCTTTAATGGCATAATTAGCCGACCAGAGCTCAGACACACCTTTTCATTGCAGTCTAATAATATTCCTAAATTTCAGTTTGACACGGGCATTCAGGGTTACAGTTGTGGCGAGAATGAGAACCAAAAGAACCATAAATCAGTCACCTCCCGTCCAGCTCTGTCAGTTAGCAGCTTTTGTTACCTACTTGTAAGCTGAATCCATTCCTTACAGGCAGCAGGGGTGAAAATGAATCGCCCCTAAGGATCTTCAGCGTTTTTTTTATCTGGATCACCCCCTCCGGTGCACCTGGTAGAGAAAGAGTGAGCGACACGGGCTTCAGCGGCCTCCTATTACCCCATCTGCTCTCAGAGCGGCCATTAACACAAAACCATCACTAACTGGGTGGGAATGGACTAAATAACTAAATATTTGATTTATCACCGGCATGCGAATGGAATAAAAATATTATTAGAGGCTTACTGAAGAACTCGCGTTTAGGTCGTAAAACAGTTCCTGATTTAATCATGGGAAAAGCGAGACGGCGCCCCCACGAAATGTGACGTTTTACAAATTTGCAAGAATGCTTTCATCTGATTAAAATAAAGCGAAGATTTTTCAGATGCATGAATGCTGTCACTGGCTCTATTGTGTGCGTGCCGCTTTGAGCGTATCAGGCTGGGGTCAGGGGTCAGTGGGTGGTCAGTGGTGTGGACAGCTTGATGAAGCTGAGGGGAGAGAGGGGCCTGCTGTTCCCACAGCAGGAGCGTTCAGAGCTGGGCAGGGACAGTGGGCAGGTCCCTCGGGGTCATGCTGAGAAATGGGTTCCACTCACCAAATAGCAAACACAAGGACAGACCGCAGAAATATGGGGGGGAAAGGGATGACAGGGTTTAGTATCTGTTTCCTGGCTCATAATGGAAGAAATATGCATGCGGATGATGCATTAAACACGCACAAGAGGAAAAGGCAGAGAGTTTAGGATAAATTAATATGATATCGGATTCTGTGTTACTTTTATATGGTTTTAGTTCGGCATTTGCATCAGAGCTGTGTGTTTTTTATACTATGGCTCTTTTTCACAGACTGAGGGGATACATTTGTAATATTGGGAATCTAGCAGATCTAAGATTGTTTTTAATAATGCACATTTTTAACACTTAAAATTTTTATACAATTTAATTTATACAATTATAACACTATACTTTGTGTTTTAATGCATTATCAGAAAACGGCAAGTTTTTCTCATACAACTACTTTTTTTTTTTTACCAATTTAATCAATTTTTTTGTATTGTTCCTCCTTTGGAAAGTCATAGAAAGCCTATGCATTTTGTATTTTATTATAGGATTTGAATTTAAAAAATGAAAGAAAATTTGTAGTTTCTTTACATCACTAAACAAAATGACCCAGAAACCCTGGAAATATAATAAGGGTCCATTGTAAATAAGGTTGTTGTAGTTTTAAACATGTCTTTTTAATGTGGAGCACAAATGAATATATTTTAAAGAATGTTGGTAACTAATCATTTTTGTTTCCAATCGACTCCTATTGTATGGACAAAAAATATGTGCATCTGAAACCGTTATTAAAATGTATTAAAATTATGTGTTCAGCAAAAGAAATAAATGCAGACAGGTTTAAAACAATATGAATAGAATACTCATTTTTGGTTGAACTATCGCTTTAAATTATGTAAAGATATTTATTTTAATTAGAATCCAGAAGCAGTTCACTTGCACTGAAAATAACGTCTTCTCATTTGAACTGGAGAGCTCTGTAATTGCAATACTTGTCGTGAGTCATACTAATGAAAAGCGGTTTGAAAGTCTATTCTAGCATCATTTGTAAGCACTTTGTGAGGATTTAAATGCATACTGAAAAAAACGAATCCATCTGTTTTGCTATGCCAAAACAGACTGTTAAATAAAAAGGCACTGCAAGATGCGAGAATTGTAATAAACAGATTTTAATTTATCACTGAAAAAAGCGCGACACTACAATCTCTGTTTTCAGAATTTCTTAATATGAAGCAGGACTCGTGTGGTTTTCACTTTTGATGTTTTAAATACAAACTTTAGAGATTTTGCATAATTTCTGTACAGATACATGAGAACGTTGACATATCTATAACGTATAAAACCACATCAATAAAACGATGCAAAAAAAAGTCCCTGCACATACAAAAATAAATTAATACACTTTATCCAGTCACCAGTCTTGTGGAAAGCCTGAAAAGACCTGAACACACCGACAGTGCTTCGAAACAGTCTTTCACACCACTAAGTGAATCACAAATATGTATTTACAACAGAAAAGAGGTAAAAGTGTGCTAAACTAAATCTTATTTATTCTGACAGCTTATTCTTAATCCAATATGCATCTGTAGATTTACACGGCAACCAAAGAAAAAGGGGAAAAACAGGCATATTTACAAGACCACAAAATCATCAAGTAGGCTTTTTTCTTTTTTCAGAACTTCAAACACCAGACATGTTCATCAAAATGTTTACAAGACTCAAAAATGCTGAGAAATTTGTACAGTAGTATAAAAACATGTTGCCGGCTGAGCGTTAGAATATATTACCTCGCGCCCAACAAGCAACAAATGCAAATAAATAAAAAAGGAATAATAGAAAGTTGGCTTCAAAAATTATCAATGCAGCGCAAACATTCAAAAAAATCAGTTTTTTTTTTCAGTGTAGTCACTGTACAGGCAGAGATCCCTGGGACTCTCTGAACTGGTATTGCCTGAGCGACGATGGTATCAAATCATTTCACAAAAAAAATGGATCAACTGGGAGAAAAAAAAAAAATCAAAAGGGAAGGAGAGAGAGAGACTGGCAGCGTCTCCAGCGCGCGGCCCCTCGCTGAGAGCTTGGAGATCGGGGCCAGGCACTTGGGTTCAGGGCCTGGTCTGTGTGTCCTGGCTTGAGAGGTAGTTGCTCTTCAAAGAGTGCAGCAGGGTCAGTGAGACAGTTTGTGGACCTTTGGGACGCCTCCTCACAGGGGAAGCTCGAGATCAGGATGCAGAGAAGGCCTTCATGGTGCACAAATATCTGATCACTTCAGCTTTGAAATATTTGACGCCTTTAAATACACAGACGGACAAATACGACAGGTTTTTATTGAGATTATCGTTACGTTTTTCTTGTTAAAGGGGTACATAGAGGTAACCGTTCCAGAGGCATCTCCATCTTACAGTCCCCATCCGAGACTTCGCTCTACGCTTTCCGCCCACAGGAACTCGCACCAGCATGTCATTTTCAGCACACTGGCAGGGTGAAAGAGACCGCACGCGTGTGTGTGTGTGCGTGAAAGCCTGTGTTTTGGCCCCCATGGGATCCAGTACGTTTACAGCAAGTGATTTACTCAAACTCAGTGCAGCATGTTGTTTGCCAGATGGGCATCAAACTGGCAAGTGTGTGTACATATGAAGGCTGGTGAGGGTTTCGTGCAGTGGGTGAATGTTCTGGTCTTGCTGCTCAGATTGCAAGCCTCTTGGGGTGAGCAGATGAGAGGGATCCATGAAGCAGAACTCCTCCAAAATGTTGTTTTCTACATCAGGTCTTTTCCTGTCCTGTCACAGACACAGCCTTCTCCCCCAGTCTCTGTGTAAAACACAAGCTCAATTTCAATAAGTAATACTTAAAATCGATCAAATAAAATATAGTAATAAAATAACTTAAAGACATAAATAATGAATTGATGTATTATGAATGAATAATGAATTATTTTATTAATATAAAAAAATACATACAATAAAACAAATAATCCAATATTATTAATTAGTACTAAATTAAAATATAACATTAAATTATTGTATATAAAAGAAAAATAATACAAGGATATATAATAATAATACTTCATATTACATGTGACCCTGGACCATAAAACCAGTCATAACCAGATTTTTTTGAAAATGGAATTTATAAATAAGTTGAATTAATAAGCTTTTTTTAGGATATGACAATATTTGGCCCAGATATAACTATTTTAATATTTGGAATCTGAGGGTGCAAATACATAAAATAACTAAATATTGAGGAAAAATCACATTTAAAGTTGTCCAAATTCAATCCTTACTTTGCACAAAGCAAAAAATTGTTTTTGATTTGTAGAAAATTTACAAAGTATCTTTATGAAACCTCTTTACTTAATATTCTTATGATTTCTGGCAAAATTTTTTATTTTTTTTTGGGATCAATTATTTATAGTGTATTCTGGCTATTGCTACAAATATACCTGTGCTACTTATATGACTGGTTTTGGGGTCACATATTATAATATTAAAATCTTAATTTATATATATATATATATATATATATATAAAAATAAATACATTTGCACACTTCAAATAAAAATATTTAAAAATGAATTTGTGAATATTATAAATTAATACTTTTGTCTGTTTGATAGTTGCACTACTAACTCCAGTTTTAGGAGTGTTGCTGTCGTTGTGCACGGCGAGGAAGGGGTTTGTAGTGATGGCTGTCTGCGTGGTGGGCAGGAGGCTGTTGACTGGCAGCTGCTGTAGCTGTATGTCATTCTGCTGCTGCTGCTGCTGTTGTTGTTGCATAAACTGATAGAACAGAGCCTGCTGTTCCTAAACACAGACAGACAAACAGAGTATGATGAGACGTCTAGACAAAGACAGCACACCCACAGACTGCCCACGGACCGTATGATGCATATTGCACTGAATAGAGGCAAGAGTTTCCACAAAATTGCAATTCCAAGCTGCCAGGACGCTAAAATAAACAATTCGGAGGAAGAAGCCATTCTGAAGTATGAGAGTTTTGGATTGAATGCATAATTTTTGATTCAAAATGTTACATTATATCATTCAGGCAGAATTTAAATAAAATAAGCTGCTGTGTGGACTACATGAGTGTTTTAAATCACACGAACAGTTGTGAATTCTCAAACGGACTCTAGACTCTTTAGACACGTAAATGGAGTGCGAGCTGGTGCTCTTCTTACCTGTGTGGCCTGATGGGAGCCGAAAATCTGCTGAAGTTGGTGCTGATGGAGGAAGATCTGTCTGTGATCGCTAAAAAGCCTTGCCACACTGCAAACACATGCATAAACCTTTATAAGCAAACTATATTTTCATCATTTAGAAAATTTCTTGGCCATGGTTACACTAAAATAAAACCCCTCTATATACTAAAGTAAAGAGACGGTTATCATAGCTAATGGTTTGTTTTTTAACAAATGGAGAGCAGTTTAAGCTGGACCTTGCTTAGAAACATCAGTTGTTCAATCTTAAGTACACAATTCTGTTTCAAAAGCAGATTACAGGTGCAATGCATGAGAGAGACAAAATGAGAAAAGCAAGTGAGGAAGAAAGATGCAAAGCAAGCCAATCCTCACCTGGATTTCGCAGTGGTCATGCTGCTGCATTCCAAAGAGCAAGCAAAGGAGAGATCGGGAAGCAGAAAAGATGAAGAAAATATGAATGCAGCACACAATGCAAAGTAGCATGAATGAATCTAACAAACGTTAAAGTCACAATTCACTTTTTAAAAATAAAGGACTCTCAGAGCAAAGCCTAATGCGGCGAGTGGCAGTTTGTACCTGTTATTGAGACTGTTGGACATGGGCAGAGATGCGCTGGTAGCTGCTGAGGGATGGGGCAGGGGGCTGTTATTCTGGGCAAGGCTGGGGGAGGTCTGGATGACTCGGTTAAGGGTGCCCACGATGCCACTCGTGGCCAGGTGGTTTCCCTGCAGAGCGCCCATCAGACCTGTCACCCCGGCTATGGCAGGGAGGGTCGAGTTGGCATTGCCAGGCTGGACGGCCACCCCGGCCATGCCGACTCCGTTCAACTGCTGCTGGGGGGGACTGTGGGCCGCAGACGGAGGGGTGGAGAGAGAAGACGTGCTACTTCCGCTGCTATTGCCACCAGACAGGGGATCCTGAAAGAAAGAGAAATAGAGAAAGCACAAGAGCGTGAGAGAGAGAGAGAAAAGAGAGGTCAACGTGAGTGAGGTGCCTCCTGTACCTGTCCAAGCAAATAGATATAGCATCACAGCAATCAGACTTATACTGCCACCAATTCACACAGCCACCAATTATCCCATGAATCTGTCATTATCACACACTACACCATCACATCACTGCCACACACTCGACTATGTACAGATATACATAATATAACACTTGACTCAACTAAAGAGGTGCTCAGTCCCAGCAGATGGCATCTGCAGAGCAGGGGTAGAGGAAGTTACCTGAGTGGGCAAGGGTTGAGAGGACTCTGTTAAAACACTGCTGCCTAGCTGAATGCTCTTGCTGTGCAGCATGTCTGGAGGAGAGAGAGATTTTGCAACTTGACATGAATGCGGAGACCAGATTAGCTAGAGCTGAGCTGGGAGAGGAGGCTCCGTGAGCAGAACAGAGGGGGAGGAAGGGGGTCTGACGGGGAGAGGGGGTGAGAGGTGGGCTTGTGTGCGTGTATGTGTGAATATGTGGATTGGGGTGGGGTGGGGGGTGTGTGGGGTGGGATTAGATTGTGACGGTCCAGATGGAGTGTGTGAAAACTGTACAGGTAGACGAGAGGCAGAAGGTAGCGTGTGTGTCTAACCTGCGTGAGTGTTGCTGGGGTTCAGAGGAGAGGAGGCAGTGGTGGCTGTGGTGCTCGCGGGGGTGAAAGGCACAGATAGCTGAGCGCTCAAGAGCTGCAGTCGTTCCTTCTTCATGGTGAGAGTTCGGATCTGTTCCTCCAGGCGGCGGTTTTCCACCTGCAGCTGGTGCAGGGACTTCAGCATTCCCAGAACTGGACATGAAAGCACACACACACAAAAAACATACGCATCAAGATTTGACAGCAAAATAGCAGTGGTTACAAACCACCGAGATGAAGCAGTGAACCCGATACCACAAGCCCGAAAACTACACTGGTTCAAGACCTTCACAAAAAAAACTACAACGGCAGACTTCCGCTCTCTGAGGATCACACAGCACTGATCGGGGGCCAGCAAATCCCGAGCGAAATGCAAACCAGATGCAGTGTCGGAAAAACCGCACAACTGTTCTCATATCAGTGGTGAACAGAAACACAACCGTCATACCGCTTCCTGCTTGGTGCGTTTGTCAGACTTCCCCCGTCGCCAGAAGAGCCTCTATCATAACAGAAACAGCTGCTGCTCATTCACACAACTGTGACACTACAAACCGACCTGCTGCTACTGGAAGATTCGCTACTACCTCTACTTAGCCCATCGTCAAACTACAAAGTTACACACAGACCAAATACAAGTAATTACTGTGGTATTAACCAACACATCAATTACCCACATTACGGGGATGGATGTAATTACAGGCTTCAAACAGGCATAATATTTGATTGACATGCAGTAAAATAAGGTTTGTATGATGTAATTATTTTTACTTTAAATAAAACATATTCAGTGAAAGCAACAGAGCCAGGGTTATCACTATGGACCCTGAGATTAAAATGGACAAATTAGATTGAATTTAAATGCAGCTGGTTTTCAATAACCATAATTAATAAAGGCTTTTAGCATACTAATGAGAAATTCATTTAAAATGCCTTTTGATATCTCTACAACCTTCTTAACAAATCTGTAAACCCTCTTAGCTAGAGTATGAAATTGTTATAACAGGAATTAATTGATTTTACATGCAATTAAAAGTCATCACAATGACGCTAGGGTGTGTTAAGTGGGTTTCCAGGACATTGCTATATTGCAGTATGTGGTTGCTAAGGTCTTCTGGGTAGTTATTTACTGCCCCAGGTCTAAAGAGTCAACTTTCACGTCTCTATGATATTCTGGTCTCTAAATTTGGCCCTGCTTTTTCCTGTATGTAATGCAAGTTCACTGTTTGGATTTTTAGGCTCCTTTTATCAGGAGAAAATCTCATGTCACTTAAAAAATAAATAAATAAATAGAAGCACTTGCCTTCTCAACACACCACATGATTTAAGGTATGATTCTTGTATGTTATAGGCATGTATTCCCTTGAAATTTTCACTTTGGTTTTTTAAATCATTAACTAATTTATTTTTATTTATCACCCACAATCCAAAGAAACTTATGTAGTTCCTTGAAACATAATTGCTTCAAAATTCCCATTTTCAGTATGGGTATGTGTAATACACATTGTAGAGCAAAACATATAATATGCTGATATTTGTTTTTACCACAGACCTTGTTTTACTCGTTAAAAACTACAACAAAAAACATTCCAGAAACCCCTAGGAAATTCCTGAGGAATCATAAGGAGAATTGGAACTCAAGGTTTTAACGTCAGGGCTGCAGCACTCTGGATGATTTCATGCATGAGTTTGGCAAAGTTTTATAGTCAAGCAAGCATTATCCTACACTTGCACCATGAAAACACCAGCACAACCTCCTTTAGCTGATTAAAAAAAAAACATCTCGTCAGTAAAGCCGGTTCTTTGACTAGCTGTAAATTTCAATCAGCTGTTTTTAAAATGATGATACACAGAGCCGTAGATCACTGACGAGCTATGCAATATAGTCTTCAGAATCGATTCATTTTCGATTTTTGAACATGATATTACGTAGCTGCCTAACAGTAAATAAAATTGAGCAAAATAATCATCACTATTCATTTAACCATTACTGTGCCTCACTACCAAATATGACTAAAACGTTACTAAAATATCAACAGTTCTGAGTAACTCAAACTAGATTAAAATGCCCAGATTTGTCAACTTTAATTTGCTTAACAAAAAGCAATTTAGGGTTGACTACATAAAAAAAAGCTAATAAAGACATCTGACAGGACTAATAAAAAAAAACAATGGTGCCAAAATGAACACTAGTATCGGCTTATGTTCAGAAACACAACGCAGTAGCATCAACCATCATTAGAACTGACAGGATGCTAGGGCTGAACAACATTCTTACCCAGACCAGCGCAATGACAACCACACAACCCAACAGCTCTGTGCTTGAGTTGAGGTTTGATGTAATTGCATACAGAAGCAACATGCATCATTACGTGTGTGTAAGAACGCCTCTCACCATCTCCTTGTGAGCCCTGTTGTAGAAGGAACTGCTGTCCTTCGTTCCATTGCCGGTCCAGCAGCTGGTCGATGCTGGTGGCCACCGGAGGCAATGAATCCGAACCAGATCCGAGCCCCGGAACCAACGGTCCTGACGAGTCATACCGGATATGAAGCCCACTTAACGGAGACCTAAAGTCATTTATAGAAAACAAGGGAGAAATTTTCACACACAAGCTCATCAAAATTCTCTGTCATGCATGTAAATGTTCACATTAGTACAACTGAATTCATAAATAATCAGTTTTCGTTTATAAATACACATTAGGCTGCCACTATATAACAACACAGTTGAACTCCTGCTCTGGCTTCCTGCCTTCAGAAGCAAACGTGCTGCTCAGTAAAGCCAAACAGAGTTCTCAGCTCTTCCAAGTGAGAGGCTGGGCCTGGCTCTCTGACACCATAAATCTCAGTACACTCTTGTTTGGACAGACAGCGATCTGTGTTATTATGAACGCATCCAACCCTGGGCTCTACATCAGGGCTCTCGGGCGAACGGGAATCTATCTCTGGGGTAATTACGGCTGCGCTGAGATCTGCCCCACAAGGCAATAAATCTCCAGCACAGGACTGTGAAGCCATTTCACCCTGCATGGCTGCTCTGGAGCAGATCACACAAACAGTACATACAGATTTTCACATTTAATCTGACGAATGAGATTCACAGACAGATTTTTAAGCCCCCTTTACAAAGAATGTGCATTACATAAAAAAAATAAAAAAAATCAAAAAATCACATTAGTCGCATGGCAATGCAATTTTAAAAAAGGCATGTTTCTTTAAGAGTTGCTTCTTTAAGAATTTTTTTTAAATACAACAACCTGATTTTAAAATGCTATAGATGCTACATTTGACATCAGCAGACAAATACATCAGTATATGGCGTTTATGTACAAAAAACGCGAAAAGCAATACTTTGGAATGTAAAAACAAGCTTAGTATGAACGGTTTCTTGTACATTCAGTATTGAAAATGATGCCATGCAAACACATAGCAAGATTGAGTTGATAGCGATATTGTGCTAAATGTATTTCTCAAACTCACATTCTGACTAAACAGACAAAAATTTATCTAAAAAGTCAAAAACAGCATTTGAAAAAAATGTTTTATATGAATACTAATATCCATACATTAAATATACTAAAGCAGCAATGAAAGTACACCAAATAAACCCACTTCGTAAAAATCAGAAGCAATCAAAATCCCAACCGACATACCTTTTCAACCAAACATATTATATCCCGGAGGAATTTTTGTGCAGTATATACATGCTTCCATATAAATCCGCTTTATTTCCTCAATCAGAGCGCAAAAAAAGACCACATCTTGGCTTACGGAAAACAAATGAAATGTCTCTTTCTGCATTCGAAGACATTGCCGCCACGTCGAACTCTGAAGCCGGTTTTGTAACTGCGATATGGACAACAGCTGAGTGCTTAAAATGCCTGCTGTTCGAAAGGCGAGCGCGCAAGGGAGGAAACAGAGTGAGTGAATGAGTGTGTTCGGTGGGGGAGGGAGGGAAGGAGGGAGGGCGAGCGAAATCTCAGAGCCTGGAGGAGGGGAAGTCTAGCTCTGGAATGTAAATAGGACTTACCGAGGGGAGAGGTTTGTCTTTGGTGAGTTTCCTCTTCTGGAGAAGCCGAGAGCTCCATCTCCAAGCTCCTGATCTGAAAGGTAAACAGAGAGCAGTCGATAAGGAGTCGGCTTGAAGATGTGGGCGTTAGAGGAGCTTGGGAAATGCAGGGACGGGCGGCTTGATCCAAAGTCAGCCTGGTAGCCATCAGATCTTCCTCACAGAAATCCATCTAGTGGTCTCTCTGGCGGCTCAGCTTGCACACTGACACCACAGAGTGTGTCACTGAGTCGCCTCTCTCTCTCTCTCTCTCTCTCTCTCTCTCTCTCTCTGTGTCTCTCCCCCCCCATCCCCCCCCCCCCCCCCCCCCCCTCTTCCTCCACGGGGATGACAGCATGACAGAGAATTTTGATGAGCTTGTGTGTGAAAATTTCTCCCTTGTTTTCTATAAATGACTTTAGGTCTCCGTCTTCCCCGTGGAGGCTCCCATCACCCTGCCTGCAGGCCCCATGCCAGACACTGCTTTTCATTTTCTGCAGTGAAAGTAATGAATCACATATGCGCCTCGCCAAGGACAACCCCCTCCCCTCCTTTCTCTCTTTCTTTTTTTTTTTTTATCTCCCCACCCCCCTCTAGTCACAGTTAGCCAATCCCATTTTTCTCTTCCTCCTTGCTTCCTTCCCCCCTTCTTTTCCTTTTTCACCCCGTCTTGTTCTTCTTAACACTTTCCAGCCCACTACCACCTCGAGCGCAGGCTGGCTCCAGTGGGGGGGTGGGCACATCAGTACGAGCCGCCCAAGGTCTGGTCTGACTTATTATGGTGCTGACCCCTTGACAGACCCTGGATCAGCCCCGGGGCTTCAGTGCAGACTGGACCCGAAAGCATCGGGTATCACTTTACAAAATAATAATACAAAAAAAGACATAACGAACAGAGACTGAACGACACAGTGGAAACCTATGAAGAGCAACAGGTGGCCAGTGTTGAGAGGAAAGCACAAGTACTTTGCCCAAGTAAACAAGTCTCGTTTCACAGCCTCACTGATCCCATTATTTTTAGACTACTATTTTTTTTTTAATTATTGACCAATGCCAATATCTAGACATTGAGATATATATATATATATATATATATATATATATATATATACACACACACACACACACCTGACATTTATTAAAAGAAATGTATTTATTTAAAGCAATTTAGGTATAAGGAATTTGTTTACTTTTGATTATTTCTGCAATGGCAAAAATGCAGCCATTACTTCAGTCTTCAGTGTCACATAATGATTGTATGTGAAGAAATCATTGTAATACACCGATATGGTACAAAAACAT
Source organism: Enteromius trimaculatus (assembly GCA_032361065.1). Classification (NCBI taxonomy): domain Eukaryota; kingdom Metazoa; phylum Chordata; class Actinopteri; order Cypriniformes; family Cyprinidae; genus Enteromius; species Enteromius trimaculatus. The sequence continues at coordinate 7,942,946 of JAUMHP010000082.1, read as the reverse complement.
GTTTAAAATAGTTGTTTCCTGATTATTGATATTTTTCTGGAAACTGCATTTTTCCCCCAAGATTTTTTGATGAATAAAGAGTTCAAAAGAACAGCATATATTTGACATTTTAATGCCTTTACTGTCACTTTTGATAAATTTAATGCATTCTTGCTTAAACAAAAATCAAACTAAACATCAGAACGAATGTATATTAAAATGTTGATACATAAGCCAAATATTGACCTTTATGAGTGCTGCGCTGTAAACTAATGCTAGACAAGAGCTGGGCTTATGCTAAGAACATGCAAGCTTTGCAGTCTCGAGCGGTGGTCTCTTTAAGGACGGGTGTTCTTCCTCCTATTGTTAGTCAAATGACCCCCTGACCTCTGTTTGAGGAGGAGGGCATGACTGATCCATTATTCCTCAAAGGCTGTGTTCCCCTTTTTTCCTCTCTCTCTCGCTTTCAACTGGTCTCCACCCCAACCCCCACGACAGAGTCCTGCAAGCCCATTCGCTCATGACTGAGACCCCCAGGGTTTAGGCAGGGTCCCGAGAATGTGTTGAGTGGTCCGGGATGGAGGGAAAGAGGAGGGAACGGCTGAGTGTAAGGTAAGCCTGCCTCCTAAACCCAGGGCAATCCCCTCTGTGTCATCACTGCGGTCATTGTGCAGATTAATGAAATGTTTGAGTGGTAGTATGCTTCATTTAACAGGTATGCACACTTTCAGCTTTCTGTCCCGGGGAGTTTTGTTCTCTGGCTCTCCCTCTCTCTGCGACCTGAGGAGGTTAGGAGGGGGGGATACAGCTGACCACACATTCCATATGCACAGGGGAGCGGAGAAAGAATGGGAGGATGAGAAGAAATGGGAGAAGAGAGTGCAGGAAGCAGGAGGAAAGGATTTGAGAAGGTAATCCTGCGCCAGTGGGAGGTACCAGCTAAAGATCAGCGTGGTTCCTCGTCTGTGTGTCTCACCTGCCGGGGAGCCCTCGGACTGGCCGATCAGTGCAGCCATGGCAGAATTCGGATTCAGCCTGTTTCCGAACATATGGGATGGAGCCAGGTTAAAGGATCCCGGTAGAGAGTTCGACTAAGGAAGAAACACAAAAGAAAAAGAGTTAGACTATGGAACACTGTCGAATTCGAAATGCTGATGAAGAGTGTAAGTATGCGTCTCTGCATGTGTGTATATGAATGTGTGCGAGAGTGTTGGGCCAAAGAGCTGGATGATAAAACACCATGTCAGCTGTATTTCCTGTGAGCCAGGAGAATTGGCTGAGCCTGCAACAGCAGATCCACAGCCCTGAACAACACACAGACCATGTGCTTCTGCAGCTAATTATTTAATCCAATTAAGCCATTTCCCTAATAACGGTTGGGATTGGTTGCGGTGTTGCTTCTGAGGTAGCAGCATATGTGCAACAACAAACTTGGTGCATGGTGGAAACCACAGAAAGGTTCACATGATTTGCACACTTCTGCAGTGAAGCAATGTTATTGTGTGAAGACGGTTCACATAAATATAGATGATCACTCATTTATTCCAACATTTATTACAGATGACACTACCGTTTATTCAGCAAGGATGCAGTATACTGATCATAAGTAAAAGGAACGACATGAGAAAATATGTCTATTTCGAATAAATATTTAGTTTGAACACTAAATTAGCATATTCAATTGTTTCCGGAGGATCATGTGACACTAAAGCCTGGAGTAAATTCTGCTGAAAATTCACAGGAAACACAGGACATTTTAAAATACATTCAAATTAAAAACACATTTAATTTAAACTAATAATATTTCACAATATTACTGTATTTTCCATCAAATAAATATAATCTTGGTGCTTTTAAATGACAGAAACGACCTTCATACAACACATCCTAAATATTAGATCCTTTGACTTACTGATTATTTTCATGAAATCAATAAATTCTTTCCTTTTCCTTTGCCCGCTTTATCTACACCAAGGCCTTATCTGATCCGAACAGGAAATAACACTATCTGAAATGACAATTTATTGGATTTCTTTTTCTATTACTACAGAATAATGCCTTTAAGTCTAACTTGAAGATTTCTGACTGAACTGGACTAAAACTTATTGATAATCACACCTACAAGTGACCAGTGAATAGACAACCATACAATAGCAATTTTAAACAAACCTTGAAAACTTCCCTTTATGGGAAAAAAAAAGAAAAAGACATTTTTTTCCTAAGACATGGAAGAAAAAGGAACTTCAATCCTAAACGTGACATTGAATTTGAACTTCCTATATAAATTAGAATAACATAACAAATGTAATTATTATATAATAATAATGATAAAAAATAATAATAATGGAATGGGCCATGTTTTTTTTCTCTAGTCTAAGTTGTTGTTTTGTTTTTTTTCAAGCAAAAAAAAAAAAAAAGACGATATCCTAAATTCCACTGGCCCCTCACTGCCCCGCAGGCCCTCCCCATTCCTCAGACTCCTCTTTCAGGCCGTGTGGAGAGAGGAGGGAGCATGACCAGCGTGAAGAGAAGCCCTCATCCCACTACACAGCTCTCTGTCCAGCCTGTCAGCCCTCATCCCGTCAGCGAGCCGGGCTCAATGCGCCCGCACAGGGAAAAAGGGACAGGCGGATTGTTTGAGGCTTAGGGCTCTCAGCACCATTGTGGAGGTTAACGAAGAGTGGGACAGAGGTGGGCCTAGGGGGTGTGCGCTGGGGTCGAAGGTCACTGCTGCCCTGCTTGCAACCACTGAATTTTTTCATTCAACCATTCTTCAATCCACAAAGGGAGAGTTAGAGATGGAGAGAAGGAAAAAAAAAGAATTGCAAACATCTCAGGGACAGTCATGCTGACGAAATAAAGGAGGATTTTTGTACAGATTCTTTTTGATAAAACACCATGTTATATATCTAATTAAAACAATCATTCTATTCTTGACCCTCTGGACATGCTTTTAAAAACATCACCTGTTTACTGATCTGCTAACTACAACGTAGCTCATTGTATTAAATCTCCCCTGCCACAAAGCTTAGGACTAATGGGGGATATATATTTGCAAGCGTGCGTAAGGAGGGGTTGGATTGCTGGGAGCCCTGCAGCATTAAGGCCATCAGTGGGTCTACTTCATCTCCTAATGTAAGGCCACCCTGCCTGCAGAGAGGGCAGATCTGCACAAACAAAGCCCTGTTGCCTGGAAACGACTGGTTGCTACAGCAGCGCAAGTCAAGACAAAGATGCTCAGGAGAGCGGCAGAGACGGTGCTTAGTCTCTAGTGTGCTTCCAAAGGGCCTATTTGGCGCTGTGCTGGGAGCCTATAAGAATGACTTGACTTTATTATTGTTATCTGAACACATGCGGTAGGCATTCTGAAGCCACTGACTCACAAAGGTATTTATACATTTTTTTATATATATATATTTCCAGTAAATGTTGTTTAAAACATACAGAAATTACTGGCTCAAGGCAATAATAATATAGCCAATTACGACATTTTTCTCACAATGTCGTTCTGTTTATTTGACCACACATAGTGCTCTGACTAGCTAATGCAAACGCAAACACCCTGACGTTCATCCGTTAAGACCATATACTTAAGCAGCCTAGTCATAAATACCCTAAATGACTCAAAACACTGTCTTTCAAGAGCTGAAAAATGAGGTCTGAAGTGACAAACTTTACTTCTCACACTGACATGTTATGTACCATTGTGCCCCTTACACGACCTCCCTCATACCGCTAATATACTGCTGTAATAATATAAATATTGCATTAGCACGAACTAAATTCATTTGTTCTACAAAAAGAAAAAAATCCTGTCACAAAGAAAAATCGGAGTTACTTAATACAAAAATAGCTGCACCCAACGTTTACATCTGGGCCTTTTAGGAGTTAATTACTATTTATGCCATGAACATGCTCAAACAGCATTTATCTTGATAAAACTGGAGCAAATTAGCACAACGCACAAAGATGATGAGTATAATTCTATTTAATTGGTTGATTTTGTATGATGATTTATAAAAGATATGTGTGAGCTGAAAGATCTGTGCGATTATCAGTGCAATCTTTCTTCGCAGATGTATGTTGCTAACTACAGTTCAAATGTTTGGTGTTCGTAAGATTTTTAAATTCTCACCACAGCTGCATGCTTTAAATAACAACAGTAATATTTTGAAATACTCAATCCTTCAGTGTCACATGAAACTTCAGAAATCATGCTAATATGCTGATGTAGGGCTGACAAAAACAATTTTTTCTAATGATCAATGTTTAAACAGTTATGCTGCTTAATATTTTGTGTAAAAACTAATACAATAAAAAAAGTCTCAATTATTTGATGAACAGAAAGTTAAAATTAATAGCGTTTATTTAAAACAAACATTTACATGTCTTTGCAGCCACCTTTGACCAATTTAATGCAACCATGGCAATTTTTTTTAAAACCAAAACTGACCCTTAAACTTTTAAACTGCATCATATTTGCATTTTGCAGTTTCAATTTTAATCAAAACAAAAACACCAATTTAGCCTTAAGTCATTAATTCAACCAGTTCACCAAAACCAAACCAAACGGGTATTGAAATAATCAGACAATCATATGCAGAGCGAGCACTAAGAATGAATACATAATAAGGTCCATTGAACACTCACATGTGTGGATGATGTGCTGGTGAACGGGGCGGTTGGGGGCAAAGAGGTGAGAGTGGGCATGGAAGTGACCACTGACTGATGAGTAGATAACTCGGAGTTGGATGCGGACAGAGACCCTCCAAACACGGCATTGGGCAATGGGCAGGCTACATCGCTACTGCTGGAGTACGGACCTGCTAAAAGACAGCAATAACAGCAAATGATTAAAGCAAAGCAGCACACTTTCAATGACAATCACTTGGCCAAACAGACTCTTTTGATTCCCAACAAAAATAACATCGTCTTGTTTATCAGCAGGAGATCAGGCATAGCAACCGGAGGATGTGAAACAAATCAATGCAGGTTATGACCTGTAATCTCGTGGTAAAAGCAAACTTTTAATAGCTGTAAGGGCAACCTCTGTCCTCCAATATACCTATACTGGTTATCCATCTATCTTTCCCGCTGCCCCTGAGATGAACTTTGTGGACTTTGAATGACCTGTCTGACCAGGCCCTCATCATCACAGCAGACTTTGAGAGCGAGCACAAAGCATTTCGGAGTCCTCTCAACATGCACTCCGCACCAGCCTCCCGGTGACCCAGAAAACAGTTCCCTGAATCTGACGACTCACTGTTTCTTCTGTAAAAATGACTGAGGGCTTTTCAGGTGGGGCTGGGGAGGAGTGCTGCCCATTCATATTTATGTTCCGACATGCACAGTGGTTGTTGTTGCTGTTGTTTTATTGATTTTTCTCCCCCTTTTCTTTCGGCCTCCTCCCTTGCCACCATCTCAAATAAACCCAGCTGATGGCCCAGGCTGACCCGTTGCAGGAACGAGAGAGGCCCCCTTGCCACACAAAGGAATGAATGGCTAGCGGCAGTCTACATTCACTGCTGAAACAAGGAAACATTGTTGGGCGGAGAAGTACCACGTGAAGCATTTACAGTACCAAGCTCCCAACTCCACATAGGAAATATGTAATAGAGTAAGGAAGCTTAGACATTGCTGTATCACGGTATTCCACTTAATCCCAATTGGTTTTACTTTCAGGAGATTTGTGAAGACCAACAGCTAACTTGGCTCATTAATGATTAGATTAATCTTTAAATCATGGTGTAATCTGGTTAATAATTAACATTTCAGGAAAGGTCAACCAACGGAGCATTTGATTAGAGGTTACAAGACATGAGTGACCAAACAAAGCAAGGACAAAGATCCTGTTATCTGGTGCTGATCGAACGGGCCCGATCGATCAGGACTTAACATCTCCTCCTGAAACCCCCCTTATCAAATCAGAGGAGGAGAGGGGAAATTTCTAATTAGATTAGCCAGCATTTCAAGTCAAACCCCTGTCTCCGCTCTCAGCAGAAAATCCATGCGAGTTCAGAGGGAGGTTAATGACGAGGCTCAGAACCTGATAAGGATCCTCGGCACTTTCCTTACGGACGGAGAGAAGAAAGCAGGGACTGATACGAGGTATTGTTGCACGCCGGCAGAACATATTTAGGCCTTTGACGTGGCAGATGTTTTTAATTTAAATGTGGTATCTTGAGCAGTGATCGATGTCTTGAAGTGTTTTGCATTGGGTTACTAGCTTCAAGATATGTTCTATCACAAGCGAACAGACGGGCTTGACGGTTCTAAAGCACGCCGACCGAAAGATAAGTTATAGCGCATGGCTGCAGCAAATGCATGCATTGCTCATAAATGTGAATTTGAATGAACAGGACAGCTGCATAGTTTCATCCCAAACAATAACTTCAGGCTTAAAGGGATAGCTCACCAAAAAATCATTCATGTCATTATATCATTGTTGTTTCAAACCTGTCAATTTCTTCTGTGGAACATAAAATATATTCTGAAAAATGTTTTGTGTATATGTAATAAGTCAATGGGAACTCAGGTGTTGACTTTCAATCATTTTAAAAAGTTGAACTCGTTTTAACTTGAGTTCCAATTTTTTAGAGCGCTCAAGTAGGTTTACATTCAAAAACATAAAAGCAGCTCCAAAACTGCCTTTTTGTGTGAACAGCCTTTAAAAGCTGGAATACACTACACAACATTTGGCGTGATTCGCCGTCTCGGGGAGTCAATGCTAGTTGCTTAAAGTCAGAACCAGCCGGCAGATATTGGGCAGCCAGAGTTGACATTTCACAGAAACATTTGTCATGCATCTCCTAGCAACAAAGCGCATGTTTCTGCGTGAGTTTGTTGTGTTTGGAGTAACTTCAAAGTCTGGCCGTGTGTGATCATCAGTCATTTAGCGCATAATGCCCAGTTTTCTTATGCAACTCTAGTGTTTTCAAATTTGTTTAGTATTTAAACGTTGTACAGGAAGGAGTGTTCCAGCCTTTACAGTACATTGTGCTCATCTGTCTCACCAAGATTTTCTTTCCAGGTTTTAGATGGAAAACAAAACAAAAATCGTTCTCCCCCTCTCCAAACAACACCCTATAAAGTCCTACACCCGGCCAGAGCAGAGATGGATGTCCCCCTGATAAACCAGTCGTGCATCAAAAAAAAAAAAAAAAAAAAAAAAGAGCTGGGAGCCGATGAGGGAGGGTGAGACAGATAGATGAGGTGGAGCACTCTGCTGTAGCCCTGCATTAGCCATGGCTAAATATTTACAGTCCAGGCAAAGGCCAGGAACAGGTGAGGGCAGGGACGGGTGAGAGAACGAGTCCCAAACAAACAAAAATCCCATATGGCCTTGAGAGATGGGACAAGGCGATAGCGAGAGGTACATAATAGGGCGTGTGAGAGAAAAAGAGTTTTTTCCAAGTTCTAATCAGAAGAAAAGAAACCACAAAACAGCCGGATGGTTGCCAGGTAACAGGGCAGCACCACAGATAAGGCCCCTTTAACATTATAGCTGCCATGCGTACACGGAGCACTTATGTGAATGGCGAGATTTAGCAGGTGAGAGAGAGAGGAAGTGCCTGCAAATGAGTGAGAAAGAATGGTGTGACCATGTATGTAGGTGTTCTGGCTCCAGCTCAGTGAGCGGGAAGGCCAGTAGGGGTCAGGGCATTTCTACACACTATCTCAAGCCGGCTCACTCTGGATCCCGAGAGAAGACAATGTTGGGGAGGAACAAATAAAAAAATTTTAACTAATTGCCTGTTACAGGCTCCTTCCCTCCTCCAGCTCCCTCGGGCTCAACAGGTTAATGTGCATCTCTATGGAGATTCAGCAGGCCACTCTAAGCTCTCAATCAGGTAGGAATGAGGAAGCACTTTAGAGAGCACCTCCATCCACTTTTACCCTAATGAGCTTCAGCACAGACCAAAACAACATCATGCTGGTTCCCAGGCTTCTCTTCGAGAAGAGCGGACCTCAAATGGATTCTTCTTATTATTTTTTTAAATAAACAGAGATGGAACAAATTGCAATTCAGGGAAAGATTAAGATGAATGCGATATTTTAAAAGACCCTCCATGTGTAATTCCTAAAAAATAATTATCTCAGCAAATTTTTAATAGCCTGTGTTTATAGGCTTCCGTGCACAGTTATGATAAGAGTCCATGAAAAAAACGAAAGCTGGAAAATATTAGGAGAGAAGTTTTTAGATTTATTGGTATGTAACTTAAAAGAAAAAAAAAAAAATCTGTCATGGTAGATGTCATATCTAATTTGAAAGGAATGAAAATGAGAATGTGGAAGCCAGAAAAAAGAACAATATGGGCAACAAAGAACCTCAAAGTAAAATAATGTTTATAACGCTTTCTACAACCGTACTATGATGAATTTCAAAATGAAATGAACTTGACTGGATCAGCTAAGTGGTCTCAATATAGCAGATGGTTAAAAACAAGAAAGGTTAGTGACGTCAACTGAAAGTCACTTAAAAGCAAGGACGAAAACATGTATTCTGTGGAATAACGCACACTAGCCTTGGGTCCTAATGTACATATTCCAATTGTGCCTTTAATTTTTAACCCTTTGTCTGCACCAATAACCCCATATGTGGTGCTATTTGAAAGCTTAGAATCTCTATTTTATGCAGATATAATATATGTTGTTGTCCATGACATTAAATATTTTTTGTAACTGGCTTGAATTATTATTATTATTATTATTATTATTATTATTATTATTATATATGCTAATGTGCACTGATGAATAATTTTTATTTTATGTTGACTTTAAGATGGCACACCATATTAAAACATTAAACATTGATGGCATTTAGCCTGACTAAGATCTGCTCACCTGGTCCAGCAGGTGGGGAGCTGACAGTCATACCCTGTAAGCTTCCATTCCTGAGGAGGGATGGGGACTTCTGAATCCCCAGACTGCTGTTCCCTGCACCCACTGCTCCTACACCTCCGGTACTGCTGACTGCACTGCCGCGGCAGGCCATGGTGCTCATTGAAGATGGCGAGGGGGAAGTGGATGAGGGCATTGTGGAGCCGTGCTCTCCTGTATCAGTGGTTTTACTGTCCTGGGTGGTGAAGCACGGCCCATACCGGTTCCTCCAGTTCCCTCGCTTCTTCTTCTTCACGCCATCCTCTCCAGTAGATGAAGACGATGTTGCAGAGGAAGAGGACGAGGAGGGCTGGGGCCGTTTGTAGCCTGCAGAAGCCAGGCCTCCCAGTTCTCCGGCTGGGTGACAGTTCTCGTAATGCTTGCTTGAACTTGAGCTTTGGGGGAGGGACATCATGCCGAAAGTGTTGAGAGCCACCATGCCTTCAGAGGCTGTGCTTTCTGCACCACCCTTCACGTGACAACGGCTAAAGGATGGAGGGGTGTACGAGTCGCCGGCCCTTAGGCTTGGATCAGAGAAGCTAAGGAAATCAGATGTGGGCTGAACCACAGACCCACTAGTGGCTGATTTACTGCTGCTGCTGCCTAATAAAAGACCTGCGAGAGAAAAAGGAAGACGTAAACATGAAAGCGCACCTTAATATTACAACCACATTAACAAAGAGAGATGGAGGAGGTGGCATGTGGTCATAAACCTAAGACCTTTTGCAGCCACAGATTTTTAAATACACACAAACACGGTACAGCTGTAGTGCTAGACTGGACAACAGCACTTTAATCATCTGTACTAAGAGCTTACAACACTGTAGCACATAATCCAATCAATTTTAGTCCAAAATAGTTCAAAACTTCTGCCTTATTGTACACATTATAAAATATATTTTCAGTTTTTTTTAATACATTTAAAATGCGACTTAATCCCGCAATGGCAAAGCTTTTCAGCCATCACTCCAATCTTAAATTTTACATGATTGTTGAGAAATATACAGTTTTACATAAGGTCAAAATGGTGGACCATATCAAAAGGATGGTCAAATATTTGTAAAATCCATAATTCTTTCTTCAAGATTTTTTAATACCTAGAACGTTCTTACCTTTCATATGCACAGTGAACAATTTTTCTTTCACAAAAACGTCCCCTTTAGAAGTTTTAGAAATCTGACTCACCATAAATATTTAAATGGCTGTGTACCAATTT
>JAUMHP010000082.1:7912731-7932771 GCA_032361065.1 Enteromius trimaculatus | reverse complement strand
TGTGCAAACATTTAAAAAAATTCCCTATATGCATTGTCATATACATTACATAATAGTTATTATTTTCACGTAATGACTATGTTACCACATGGTACAAATAGCATAATAGTCATACAAACAGTGATTAGCCTAAATAAATAATGGATAAAAAAAAAAAGACATATGACCTTTGAAGTTAGACAGTGGACAGACCTGTGCCTGAGCCATAAAAAAGCTTTTTGTACAATTTTGCTATTTTCAGCTAATGATATTTCAAACCTTTTATCATTTAGACAAGTCCAAAAAGCTCAGTGTAAAAGTATACTATTAAGTCTGATAACATCTGTTATACATAGAGGCCTAAGAGTCCTGCCAAGTCATATTGTTTCTGTATACATGGTATTCATACAAACCAGGTGTTTGTGTTCAGTACACATTGGTATGTAAGGTTAAGCACTTCAGCCCACAGACGCAATGATTTCTGAATGGTTATATGGCTTTTATAAACATCTCAAGTGCAAAAGTTTAAAAACTTTAAGCATTTTAAAAGACTACACAGACAAACTGCAGTATAACAAGGATGACCTGCTTCATAATTACATGATACAAATACACACATGAATGCATAAAAATACTGATATGAATCTTCGATAACAATACAGGACCATGAAATAAAAAAAAATTGTGAAAACATATGATTGCAACAACCCTTGACCAGACATTTACATCTTATGAATGACATCAAATGATAAAAAGGTGAAAATGTAACAAGTACCACTGATCATTTGTTTGCAGTAAACAAGTGACGCATTCAACACTATCCCAGAGTGCAACAGTGCCATTGTGCATAATAAAGACTAGAGTAACTGATTCTGTACTGAACTAGCTGGTTCATTACCTTCATTATCTTGATAAATATCCTAAAAGTGCATAAAAACTAAATACTAATGAAACTTGAATATTTGGAATTGTCCAAAAGCATTGAACGGCATTGAATAGTCAATATACAAGTGGTAAATAGTATATGACGTCATCATCCTTCGCCTGATGGATCATTACAGGGATAGTTCACCAAAATAAAAATTAATTAATTGACCCCTCTCAAAGAGGGCAATTAAAAGAAATGTCCCACTTGCGCTCACCCATATTATGGCAGAGAAAAGTGGCAAATATCAAGCTTTTAAAAAAAGACGCAGAAGTATTACAGAATTGTCCCTATTACAAGTGTTCTGAGAGTATACAATAAAGTTTAGTGAAAAACGAACTGAAACGTAATGTCCATGCACAAACACTGACACGATTTTTGAAGAATGAAGAATCCGTTAAATTTGAGTTTTTCCACCAAAGTTGTGTTGTAGATCCCCAGAACACTTGGAATATACAACATGTGTCTCATGCAATTATTTTGTGATACTTTTACATCTTTTTCAAAAAAATTAAAAATACTGGCCACTATTACCTGCCTGGGCGAGCAGAACATTTCATTTAATTTCTTATTTTGTGGTCTAAAAAAAAGAGAATGCAGCATTACAACAGCACAAGTGTGAGTAAAAAATTATTTCATTTTATTTTTTGGACAAACTATCCCATTGACATCAGCGCAATAGCAAAACAAAACTTTAAAAGAAAAGATAAAGTTTGTCCATGCACACCCTGACCTTAATGCATTGTATTTTAATCAAGATAAACTGATCACAGGGAATTTCACTTATTGTCTAAATGTCCTTTGCCTGGCCTTCAACCATGTTCATTATCATTGTCCCTCATGCTGGCTACCAAACCTTTGAAGTGAAATCTGTAGGACCAGTTCAAAGTATCAATTATAAAGGTTTTAATCTGTCAAATGGAAACTGCAAACAAATCCACAATATACAAAAAGAGGAACTTCAGCAAAACAGACCTGAAAGATTTATATAAAGATGAGGAAACTCACCACCCTGGCAGCACGTTCCTGTGATTCACATTTCCTGCAGAACCAGGGGCCTGTGGGGACCTGGACAATTCCATAGCAGGCTGAAACAACAGGAGTGAAGGACAAATCAGTGAAAAAGACTTGCTTCCGACTACTGTAAATCTGACAGCTTGACTATCTTGTCCTGTCAGGTTTTAAGATTAAAATGTAAGTGTGTTTTTAAAAAAATGGTATTTTAAGCAATGTGTGATACTCCTACTGCAACAACATCAGGGTATGAAATGAACACCCACCATCAACCAAATGTGGGTAATTTTTGCACAGTTGTGGGTAACTTATGTGACTTGCAACACATCTCAGACTGACATATGACAGGAAATGCTGTTGCTTGGGTGCAAGCACATGCGCTTGAAAAAAACACGTATGATTGTATCTTGGTGAACAGACAAAGCAGAAGCGTGAGAATGAGCACTCTGCAGAAAAGTTTCCATGTTTTCTTGTGTCACCGGTTCCACAGAATTTGGTATTATACATGAATATTGAGGTCAATTATAATGGCTGTTCTGTCATTTTGGGTCAATCTGAACTAAGTTCTAAACACAGAACAGTGTGAGTGGAGAGTTAGTGAACCAAAAACAGTCAAGGTCACTTTCAAGACTGCAAAGGGAATCTTTTTTGGTCCACTTGTGAAGGTCTTTGTGTGTTTGTTCAGTTTGACAGGTTTAAAATAAATGTATATATTTGAAGCAGAAACATAAAATTAGCTGGTAAAACACTAAACAAAAAAAAAAACCCTGAATATAATACTTAAGACACACACAAGAATCCCAATTTTTGCTTAACAGTCATTTTTGTGTGAACGCAAAATAAGGTTATGGCTCCACTTATTAGAAAAAAGAAAAAAACAATGACAGGCAACAAACTCACAATAGTCAGACAATACAAAAACATTACAAAAAAATGTCTATAAGGGTTGGTCCAAACACTAACATCTGTCTGACTGACAACTTGAACCATTTGTACTGGATCATCTTCAGTTAACTAACAAAATAGATGCTGACACCAGTTCTAGGATATTATTAATCTGATCTGACCATATCAGCTTAAAGTTAATCAGGAATAAAATATTCAAAGACATCCAACTATTTCCATAGCATGAATGATAAAACATTTCTTTAAAGATATTATCACAACAGGATCTCGACGTATTGAAAAAAAAGCAATCTTAATGACATGTTTTTATTAATAACACCTGTTTTCTAACTCTTTCTTTCTTTGTTTTAGATGTAAACTTCGCAATTGTTTGCTCAGTTTTTCCTCCCATCGAGATTTCTACAAGGACAACTTTCTTCGAAACAACGTACTTTATATATGTCAACCACGTATGTAAACCACGTATGTAAATATGTAATTTGAAGTGTCATACAACCTAAAATAATACAAAACAAATCAACTACACGCGGAGAAAAACATTCAAGATTCAATTAAGTGTCACCGAATTAGTTGACAGCTTTGCTGACTAGCCATAAATGAGTGTTATCAGCCTAGCTGTAATGACCTACAGAGCTTTTCTGAGTATGATTCATCTCTGTTTCCATAGCTGTGACTGACACGTTGTTGGTCCTGTGGAGATAATGAACAGCCATAAGCGACATGCTGTTACAGAAGAGTACGTTAGCGCTGGTGCTAACACATAACATTAGAACTCCGACGGGCCTTCGGCAAACCATTGCTTCACAGCAACCGACACGCTTTAAATACTCCACGAATTAACCGTCCAAATATTTGTAATTTCTCAACTGTCACCACAATAACGCAACCACGCTCCAGCGGTTAAACTTAGGTCACGCTGTTCGGTTGAGCTAAGCTAGGCTATGTTATGCTAAGCTAATTTCTAACCACAACAGAAAGGAACTTACCAATACGTCGGCCTCGAATAACCAGCCGCTTAAGAAAAATAACAAAGTGGAGATGCTCATATATTTACCTTGGTGGACGGCGACGTTACATCCGTGACCGTCGCAGTAGACTAGAGGGTTTTCGGCCCAACCTCTCTCATCCGAACAGACGCAGCAGCCTCCGATCATCTCCTTCATATTACTCGCCGAGTCGTCGTCTTCCTCTGCCAGATACAGCTCGCTGGATACCATCTACCATCGGCAGCGAACAAAGACCAACAAAAAGGCGGTCGGGTGTTTGTCTCACGAATCCCTATCTCCCCTGAAAGCCGTATTTTATGTCCCATTTCGATGAAAAGCCATATTTCAGTTGCGTTGATGAAGGCGGTATTTTTTTTTTTTTGGCTCAACACACAAACCCCGCACTGAAGGCTCTCGGGATGTGGAAGCGCGTGTGCGCGCATGCGCGGAAGAACCAAACGGACTGGAAAGGCCTCGCGGGGAGATCTTCGAAGTACGATCTTCAGGCAGTTTTTCTTTTCACATTGAAACTACGTTACTGTGCAGACTTATTAAGCAGGTTCTGTTAAGGTCAAAAATACCAAAAGGTTTCCCCGGAACTTAACATTTATATATTATAGTTATTTAAACGTTTTGGAAGATGAAAGCAAATGGTCATGCGTGTGTAGTTGCCCTCAGAATTAGTGTGCTTTTTCTCATTTATTTAAAGAATAACTGATTTAAAGGGAATCCCTGTAAATTGTGAAGCAGGTATATCCCATTTTAGGGTTTCATCAGTTTAGATACTTTAGTTAGATATTTACATAAACCTATTGGCTATGTGCTGGATACAAATTTCACAGGGAATAATAATATTTTTTTTTTCCGACCGGTTTGCCCATTGTTGGCTATAGAAACTGCCTTTCTTTTTTTTTGTCAAATATTAGAGATTGTCAACATTAACCAAAAAACTAACAAACGTTTAGGTAGCTTTTATTTTTACTTAAAGCTTGTATTAACGTCAAAGGCTACTTGCTTAGACTATGACAACTGGGTCCATGAAAACAATAGTGCTGATTAAAGTAAAAAAAAAAATATGTTGTTCTGCTTCACATCTTAACTGTGGATGTACAACTGACCTCTTTTAAAACCAAATCTGAATCAATGGTTTTGGCATACACCCAACCGATTTCCATTGCCGCCTTCTTATGTGTGGTGGAAATTAAGTTCATATACGAATATCCTAGCTTGTTTGTTCGTTTGTCGTCTCCTTTGTGATTTAAATAATAAGTAGTCTACAGAATAGTAATTTAGATTTTTTTTTTTTTTTTCATTTAGAAAGATGACACTATTTTATGAGCCTTATTTCAAAGGCAGCTTGCTTGTATTCAGAGTTTTTGGATCAGGTCAGTCTAAGATGACCATGATCTGTGAATTATTTATCATAAAATTTTTAAATGTGTTTGGTGCAATATCTTATGGTGGTGATTTGCAATGTTGGAATCATTTACAACACCGCCTAAGCTTAACTAATTGAGCTGACACTTTTAAACAATTTATTTTTGTTGATATTTTAATAATGTTAGTGATGTCATAGGCCAGTGGTTTTCAAACTTGTTCCTGGGGACCCACAGCTCTGCACATTTTGTATGGCTCCCTAATTTAAACACCTATTTAGATCATCAGCTCATCCATGAACTCAAATGAGTATGTCAGATAAGGGAGACATGCAAAATGTGCAGAGCAGTGGGTCCCGAGGAACAGGATTGAAAACCACTGACACAGGCTACCAATATCTGGTTCTGTAAAATTGGCATAAGCAAAGAGAAAATGATCATTTGAACACAAGATAAGATTTATTAGCTGAGATGAAACAAAATTCTTAAATCAAACGATACTTTGTTATACTAGGCCTTTTGTATGTAGACTTTTGTTTTATCAGAGATTAAGCGGAAAAAAAGCATAGACATGTAACTTTATTATTATTATTGAAATAACTCCTAAAGTGTACTGATGTGTGGACCAGTATGTTTCTAGAACCAATAACACTCTTCATGGTCGCTAACTTATTTACATCCTATTTTGATATATTTAACCTTAAAACATAATAGTGTATAATAAAGAGAAAGTCAGTAACTTATTTTTTTTTTTCACCAGACTGTTTAGATAAAAGCTATTACTACACGTGCATTTTTCAAATAACCTATATTTAGCGTGTTTTTTTTCACACGAAGGGGCATAGACTACTAGTTTTACGATTAAAAAGCCTTCCCTAAAGATAAGGTCTGTGACGAATGATAAACAGAGAGGGTGCACTGGACGACGTGTATTCCCTGTCAAAGGAGTCGAAGTTAAAAGAGTTTGCCTATACGCCGATTTCCCGCAACCGCCATGTTGAAATCGAAAGCGAGGCTCCGGCGGTAACAAACCCGGATGTAACGGTAAACCACCAACTTTGATCTGCTGCTACCGCGATTAACGAGGCTAGTTGTGGGTAGAGGGGGGCATGTCTGCTGCTTGTATTTTGCAGCGGTTGGCATTCGAGGAGGCATGTCGAAACCAGTCAGCTGTATTTTTGAAAGGCCACAACAATTGAACAGAGGTCCAAATCACCAATGTTAAAGGTAAGGTTTAGGTTAACGTTACATTAGACAAACAAACTCTGGCTTTCTGATTAAAATACATCCTTTTATCCAATTAAATTTTTTTTTTCTAAATCTAATTTGGTTTAAGAATTTTATATAGTGTGTGTGTGAGAGAGGGTTTGAAAGAGCATGAAATTGCAGAACAAAATCCTGTGTCGACCACAACACACACTTAATTACGGATTTTAAAAAAATATTGTTTTCTATATATAAATTGTCATACGTTGTCCTAAGGTTTTATGTTATTACATGTGTGTGTGTTATATATAAATGTATATTTTATATATATATATACACACAAACACTGACTTAACTAATTTGTTTTTATGCTTCTAGGCAGAGTTCCCATCAGCTGTTTCCTCTATCATCAGTCAAATCAAGAAAATGATGACCACTTGGAGTGAATACATTTTAATGAAGAGAAATAGGAGTTAATAAAAACTAAGTTTGACTTTAAATACTGGCTGCCTAATCTGCATTTATGAATGCAGGAGCACCACACACACACACTTAAACGTGCAGTGTGTCTGCAAGTATGTCATGAAATATTTTAGAAAAGTACGGACAGTGGGTACAAAAATACCGTTTTATTTTGAAATGCATTTGCGTATACTATGTACTATACTATACAAACCTAAATACATAAGTACAACAAAAATAAATAAAGTAACTATCATTGACATGTAAGAGCACGATTTTACTGTAAAATTAAGTTACATTTTTAAAAACAAAAACAGTCTACATCTGGAGTGAAGCACAGTGAAAATGACAAGACACTGACAAAAATATAGTATAAATGATTGCATCTGATGGCACTCTTAATTTGTATCTTCAAAAGGACAACCTCTGTGATTTCATCTAATGGTCATGCATAGCCCCCCACTGTTAGACCTGTTTTAAGACAGAAGACAACAGAATGTTACATGAAGAACTAGAGCTGCATGATTATTCTGGATAAACGGAGAATCTAAACTTTTGTTCTCCCATTAATTCTGCCATGTTAATTTATCAAATTAAATTACTAGAGGTTTTAACAATCAATCAATTAATAGATTTTTTTTTATCAGTTAATGATTCGTCAGTGTTTACATCCAAACTATAAAGTTTTGTCCTAGAAATTCTGTGATCATATTTGTCAAAGGTTTAAAAAAAATATCCAAATCAATTTTATTTAGAAAAAGTATTGAATGGGTATTTGAATCATCAACACAGATTTTTAACCATAAATTATGCAGCTCTATAAAGAACAAATATCAAGGAGGTCATTGGGCCATCATCCATCTATGATGCCTTGAATAGAACCTCTTTCACACTGCATTTCTCCTGTGAAAACCAGTGGTCCTCCTCATCAAGCGTTTCAATACATGACAAATAGCATAGTAATGGTTTCAGTCTTCATATAGTACTCTAAATTCAGTCGATTTCAGTCCTGGTCCTGAGCTCCACAGATCTGCACATTTTGTATGTCTCTCTTATTTGACAAAGTATGGTCTAAACAAGGTGTTACCTAACTGCTCAGTTGCCATATGACAAACATTAAAAGATTCATTAATAATTCCTGTCATCCAATTAGTTTTTTGTTTTGTACAGTATTGTAAACACTGTGAATGTTATTATAAAAATGTACGAAATGACATCAAAGGATATATCACATTATCTTTGCTTAGATAATGTAAGAGTATGTGTGATGTGTCAACACATCATTTATTCAAAGGCTATATCAATTCCAGAATGTTTCATTTATTAAACCAAATATATATGAAGTGTATTATCACAAGATAATTTACTGGTGTTTAGAAAAATTTAATTGGATAAAACAGATGTATTTCAATCACCTAAACCTTACCTTTAACATGGGTGATTTGGACCTCTATCCAATCGCTGTGGCCTTTCAAAAACACAGCTGACTGGTTTCGACATGCCTCCTCGAATGCCAAAATATAAGCAAGATCCAAGTTGGTGGTTTACCGTTACATCCGGGTTTGTTACCACCGGAGCCTCGCTTTCGATTTCAACATGGCGGCTGCGGGAAATCGGCGTACAGCACGGAGTTCTCTTGTACGCAAAGACTTGTGGGTAATTCAGGGGCAGTACATATGCAGATGACACGGCAGGGTGAAAGGTTATTTCAGCCCACCCCCAACCAGCTCACTCTGTAAATTCAAGTTGCATGTACCGACTCATACGTTCTGAAAGAAGAATGTGATTCAGATGGGTATTAGCTATTCATGCTGTTTGCATTAAAAAATTCACTCTATTTAATGCTTGTTTCAGAAATGTAAATGGAGATTAGTTTTGAACCGAGCAGGGATTGTTTAGCAAGTCGTGTCTAAGTTTCCCTTATTTTAATAGACACGATAGAAACTTTGGACTTTAAATTATGTGTGCAAGTGTTAAGTCTACAAGAGATTCTTATCTTCACTTATGTTTAGAACGTATGCGTCCCACGAGATCTTCGCATCGTGTCATTGAACGTCGTTCCACTTTTACTAACGTTACATCATCTTGAAAGCAGATTGTCGACTTATATAATTTCGTGGAGCAGTCGTGGAGTGTTTTGCTTGTGCCAGAACTTCAGCAGCATATTTGGATCTCTTTACTTCCGCCGTGTCTTCATGTATGCCAGTTTATCACGCATGCAAAGAAAACGTTTTACTAAAATGTCACCTAAACAGTTGGCTTAATGTGTCATTACAGAAACGAGACAAAAACTTATTCGAAATAGCTGAAGCTCTTGAGCTGCCCCTTATAAAAATACTAGACAACTTAAATGCAAAGGAAATGTGTTCTTTGTTCTTCTATTGTTAGCTAAAGCGCGACGAGCAAACGTCCTCTTACCTCACTCTCTCTAATGTGAGAATCTTCGTCATCAAACTTTGAGCTCGTGATCCTTTGCGAAAAGAACGCGCACATTTAGTTAATTGAACTTAATGATAAATGGATTGCAGAGAGCTTTTTTTATTTGTCACCGGACGTCTTTGCCATCCTGTTTGAGACTTCGCGCACGTTGTTGTGAGGTAGCCCACGCGGACCCCCACTTGGCGAGTCCGTCACGTTTTTAAGGGTCCAGGGCCCATCCTGATTTCCCTGCAATAAATGAGTCCAACTCTCAACTGTCTCAAAATAAAAGCGATCAAGTCATAAAAAATAAAAAATAAAATCTCTAAAGTAGCCTATAAATAAATCACGCACATAAAAACAACAAGAGTTTTAAAATATTTATTTATTCACATGTATTCAAATCATATAAATATATAGTAAAGGTC
The DNA here is from genome assembly GCA_032361065.1 of Enteromius trimaculatus. Lineage (NCBI taxonomy): Eukaryota > Metazoa > Chordata > Actinopteri > Cypriniformes > Cyprinidae > Enteromius > Enteromius trimaculatus. Next base: position 7,923,071 of record JAUMHP010000082.1, on the reverse strand, counting down.
TTATATTATTTTTTAATGATAATTCATCACCCCATTTCCTCACCGACTTGCAGCGCATGCATGCACTTAATCCTGGCGATTAAAATTAAACTGCGTTGTGTTTGTTGGTAGAATACAAAAATAGCAAATAGCTTTGTTAATTTTGTTTAATTAATTTATTTGCAACCTAAATATTATAAAATATCCTGTGCATAGTGTAAATAAATATATATGTTTAAAGACTCTTTTAAAGACATTTTCATTAAACTGCATTGGAAGTAGCTTAATGATATGATTAATGATCGAGTTTTCCTGATTTTCCAAAAGTGATCAACTTTATAAAAATAAAAATCTTAAAACGGGACAACAAAACATTCTGAAGGCAAACCCCTTAACTCTTCACCCACGACGATGCACACTGGGTCGAAGATCAATCATTATCACTCATGTCACAATCGAGGGCTGTTCAAGCTGTGAGGTTTCAGAATCAAAGGACCAGGACCTGCGTGTTGTCTTTCAAATGATGTGTGCCCCTTGAATAAAAGTTATAGAGAGTTCAGCAGAGCTTGGGATAAAATGGACTGGAATGGAGTGCAAGACGGCAGAACGTTCAAACAGCAGTGTATATAAAACTATCAAGCTACATACACAACTCATTAACGCAGGTCTAATAACATTAGAGAAATTCTCCCATCGTTAAGTAGCCTACATTTGTTTACTGCTTGTCCAACAACTACCTAGCCGCTCTCTGAGCGTAAATAAACTCTACAAGTGATACATTTATAAAGCAGCTGCAGCACGTAGCCTAAATAAAACTCTTACGAAAGAGATAATTGCATTTTCTCTGTATGCGCATATGTAGCATTTATATATCACGCTAAGCATATTTACTTTATATAAAAAAAGTAAAAGAGTTGTTTGAATATTTGCAGACATTCTGTTTGTTCAAACAAGCAGTTGCTGCAGGAGCTGCGTTAGGACTCAACTCTGAAGGTTTAACAGGAGACCGAGTGCTCTGAATCAACAGGACGACGAGAGGTATAGCCTGGAGTATAGAGTGACATACACTCCCTTAAAAATCTTTATGAGCTACAGTCTATTTATGTTACCGCCCCTTGCGAATGAGTGAGGTGGGATCGCGTACATTCTGACAAATACCGATGCTGAATTTGGTACTAAATGAGCTGGTGGTGATTAACACGAACCACTTCCACCACATAGTCTATATAACGCTCTGCGCATGCTATAATCAGGTAAACTCGGATGCAAAAGGCCTAAAGCAATTCATTATCAAGAGCAATGCTTGACAATGACGGCATAGTCTTAATGATCTAAACTATTTCATGTCATAAACTTATTTCTACCAATACATCAGTTGTCAATTAATATTAGGTGATAGGATGAAAAATAGACATCCTGAACTAGCACTTCCAACAAAAACGTATGTACGTTGAAAGCGCAGTCAGTATATCGTAAGATGCACAGTAAAGTTCAAACCTATAACATTGCGCTGGCATGCTCGTCCCGACTGGTGAAGGGGTCAGGTCGTTTGCATTCAAATGTTGGAATGATTGGAATCGCACAATTTCATGAATAATCTATTTACCTTTATTGCAGACATTTGCAGTAAAACATCGATCGTCTTTTGAGTTTAAAGAACCACCTGAAAAGCAAGGCCCGGTTATACACTGCATGAAAAACATAACATTAAAATACAGAATCGCTTCAGTTAACTGTGATCGCAGAATCGCTTCAGAGTACTGTGTCAGGAGTGTTTAATGTTTCACGACGTATTTGTAAGTTTTTACTAAGAGTTTCGTAAAGTATTGCAGGCTACGTGCAGATTAGCAGAAGCATTTTCGGTCAAATTATGCATGTCTGAAAAAAAACGCCTATTGTGTTATAGTTAAAATGACTTTTTTTCTGTTCATTTTTTCCCTCACCATTGTAAAACGGCATATGCCTGTACACTGACACAAACGGGGGAGGGGGAGGTCTTTGCTTGTGAAGACCCGTTATTTTCTCTTTCACGTTAGTAGGAAGTGGGATGGAGGCCTGCCTGATCTATGAAGAAAAAAAAATGGACCGCAAAAAGTATGAATAATAGTATATAGTAATATCTTTCTAACTCACACACACTTATACAGACCCAGTGTAAAACCAAACAATTACGACGGCATTAGGACATGCTGATTAACATGCACGAATTATATTTTTTGTACACACGTGTTTCTTGCATTCTTAGCTTGTATATATATATCTTGGTCGACAGATGTTTTAGGATCTGAATATATGTATTAACTCGCAACTTGGAAAAAACATGCATTTTTTTTATTATGCACATGCTGTTACCTTAACAGCGTTATAAGCAGATATTACAAGCACGCAAGCTGCATTTAATGTATATTGTGATTCGTGTTGATTACATATGCAAAGCGATATTAAAGAAATTAAAAAACGCTGTGCACACAATGGTTTACGACTATTTTTTCCCCTTTCTGAATTCAAACCAATTTTAACTTGCCACCGTTAACAATGTTTTCTTAAAACTCCCAAGTTTTATCTCATTTTGAGTTAAAATGCTTACCTGGAAAAAATAATCTGAAATAGATTCATTCAATTCTGAATAAAAAAAGTGAATAAAGATAGCTATAATGATACGCATTTATATTAAAATGCCATAGTCCAATGACATAACGACAATGTTTACTTTGCAAAATAAATAATATTAAAAGCTGCACATTATTATATATGCTACCCAGCATACCCATCTGTCAGCATTAATCATTTTTTTTACAACCACAACACAAAGTTGTAACAATACTCCAACAAAATGACAAATATTAATTTCTAAGCATGAACTTATCACTAGCGAATTATTTGCCGTAAGAGAGGTGGGATTACAACAGTATGGTAATTAGCTAGGGGGATGGGGGTGGCCATGGGTGGAATATCCATTTTTATTGCATCACCTGTCAGTAACGTCCAATCAGCGTCGGCTTTGGGGGCATTAATTGATGAAGGTGTCTCCGGCCTTGCTCAGTTCCCACTGTCATTTTATTTGTGACTAAACCAGCAACGGGAATAGCAGCTGCATTTTGGGCTCTATTTCTCTCTCTCTCCCTCCCTCTCTCTCTCTAGCTCTCTCTCTCTCTCTGTCGCTCACTCCCTCTCTTTTTCCCTTCCATACTCTCCTAGCTTTTTATCCTTCTCACTGGCAGTGCTGTTCACCTTCCTCTTTTCCTCATGGCCAAATGGGAAGGGAGCTGAGGGAGCGCAGGTATACAGGAGCTCAGACAGGCAGCAGCCAGCCTGTCGGCAACATCACACACATTCCATCGATCATGCAGTGCTCAGGTCAATGGACTGATTGTTTTAATTCAAACAGGCCATTTCATTTTTATTTTTCTATTTAAAACTTTTTGTTCATCACGCAGTGTGGACATGTCAAAGCCCACGCTGGACTGGTCAGCAGAATGCCTTGAAATAAAGAAGCAGCAGTAGAGCTACTTTAAAGGACATCCGTCGCTCTACATGTTGGAATTAATGCAATGAAGAAAATGGGGGACTTGGAATCCGGATTTGAGGAAATGCAGGGTGTAAAGCTGGGCTATTTGGTTATCAAAGGCAAACAAATGTTTGCCCTTTCTCAAGTCTTCACCGACCTCTTGAAAAATATCCCGCGGACTACTGTACACAAACGAATGGACCATTTAAACGTGAAGAAGCATCACTGTGATTTGGAGGAACTGCGAAAGCTCAAAGCAATAAATTCTATAGCTTTCCACGCAGCTAAATGCACTCTGATTTCAAGAGAGGATGTTGAGGCACTGTATTTTTCATGCAAAACTGAGCGCGTGTTGAAATCGAACAAAAGAAGGGAAAAGACAAAAAACTCCTCAGAAAAAACGTGCGACGGCAAAAATCGCACCTCTGCCAGAAGTGACTTTTGGAGAGAGAAAGTTTGGTTGAGTTTGCATGGCGTTCCTCAGACTTTCTCATTCAAAAATAAAGCTGTTCTACAGGACCCTGTCCCTCGCACTCACTCGAATCTACCTCAAATTTACAGTAAATCCTTCGGCCGTGACTTTCAACCGGTCACGAAGGCGGCACCCACACCCTTTAAAAACTATGAAACAGATCAAATACCTGACAACTGTGTGGCTTTTAATCAGAAACACACGCTTTTTCGGCACGTTGTGAATCGGCAGCCGCTGCTCTATCAGTCCGCCATTGCAGCGCAGAAGCACCAAGGCAACGCAGACCTGCTTTACAAAAGGAAGAGGAAGCGCGAGAGCAGCGCGAGGCAGTTTTGGTCGAGGAGCAGACGGAGCCATCCGGTTTTGGTCGTCCCAAAGTGCTGTAAACCAAAAGTTCCCAACGGATCTTTAAGCCAGTTTCACCACCTCGAGCATGGATTGTACGTCGATCCTCGGCACACCGGACATTTTCAGGAAAACTGCAGCAGCGACACGGAATCTAGCTCCGTCTCAGAACGGGTGAATAACGATTCGGATTTCGGCTCGAGTTTCTCTACCACCAGCAACTCCGGGACTTCAGATGAAGAGGAGGAGGACGACTCTCTCTCGGATTCTTCAGATGTCAGCAGCGATGAAGAGAGCTCCTCTCAGTCTGATTCGAGCTCTGTGTCCAGTCAAGTTTCAGTGCAGAGTATTCGTTTCAGGCGTGCGAGGTTCTCAAGTCTCAACACAAAAGCACCTCTGCTCTTACAGCCAACTTTTCACTACAGGCCTACTTTGACTACTTTGGATAGCGAACGAACTGGAAAAACTCCGAAATCTGACTTCTCATCGTCCAGGGAGGCACACAAGGATGGCGATGCCGCAAAAGTGCAGAAGTTCTGCCCGGTGCGGACCTGTTTCACTGATTTAAGACAAAAAGAGGGCTCTGAAGCATCATCACGCCTTGAATTCTCAAACGACCCAAAGACAACAGACTCTATCGCTAACAGAATTAAAGAGACTGGGCTTACACCTAATGCAAATGAAAACAAGGCGTTTCCCCAACAAAGAATACCGGGTTTTGCAAACAAATGCTCCCAAGCCTTGATCTCCCACTGTGTCCCAGACAAAGAAATAACGGTTTGTAAGTCTTCTGACAGCAATCTTTCATTAGCAGCAAATTCCAAGAGGGAAGCAAAAACTTCCCTCAAACTGCCTTCACCTCTAAAACCTATCAAAACAGAGACCGAGGAGCCCATTAGTACCTCATGCTTTAACAATGAGGGCAACAGGGCAGTAAAAACGCCACCGTTTTTACTTAACAACGTAAAGATTAAAGTCGAGGACACGTTTAACGAATATGAATATGCAAATCAGCCTCCGGAATATCAATGTAAGGATAACGACGCTGATGGCCAGCGCATCAGTATCGATTCAAAGGAAACTGACCACTGCAAGGTCGCAGAGAGCTCGCTCCACAAACACCCTGGCTGTAGCGAGGAATCAAGAAGCACTTTAAACACCCCTTGTTCGGAGGAAGGGGAGTCCAAGAATGGTGCAAGGGTCAGGAAAAACTACAGGGCGATGCTTTTGGGTAAAAAAGCCGAAAGTGTGCGGACATCCGCGAAATCAGTTGCAAAAGTTGACCGGAGCCCCCGTTCTGCAGGAAAATTCGCTAGCAGTGAGGGATCAAACGAAGACTGTGCGGGTGCGAGCAAACGCAAACGAGCTAGCGCCAATGGAGCATCTTTGAAAAAGCCCTTCAGATTCATGGCGAATTTTCCCTCTCCGCCGTCTCTTGTTATAGGCAGCGATGGAGATTTGAGTCCCGCTTACTCTTTGAACTCTTTGAAAAGTACCCAACTGCCTCATCGTTCTCACCCAGTGTGGAGATGGCAGCTTGGTCATTCAGTTGTTCCTCCCCCTCCAAGCCACAAATTCAGGAAAGCCTCTGTTATCCCGTGAACTGGTGTTTTTGAGCTCGGGGGGGAAATGTCTTGAAACTGTGACAAGCACTGATTCCCGTTAGTTGTTTTGTTTTTATTGTTGTTTTCAATGCATACGTTTCTGGCCTGTTGTTATGTAGCACACACCGTCCTCATATAGCACAGGCTGGTCTGGGACTCGGGAATAAACGGAGGTATTTAAAATAAGCTGGTCTAGTAAAAAGAAACAAAAAATATTGACATCGTGGAGCTGTTTTTGACCTGATGGACTAGACTCTCACGGAGCAAATATTGGCTCGTTTTGCAGGCAGGGTTAACCATCTCTCAAAAGGATGGCGTTATAGTGATTGTCAGGTCTGTGTCAACTAAAATGCTGATTTTGGTTTTTAAACAACTGACTTTTTCGGTATATTTTGGGCCAATGTTTTGTATTTTCCATTGATGCTTCATCCACATACTGTATTTTTGAATTACTGTAGGCTATTGATCCATACGTTTCTTATTTATTCATTTTATGGGTGCTCCCCAATTGTTGGCGCCTGGCTGTGTTCACTCTTACGGTAGGCCCAACACAATGGCCCTCTAACTGACAATCAAGAGCTGTTTGATTTGCACGACGTAATAGAGGGAAACACACCAAATCAAACTCCTTCTTTGGCACATTCATAGCTTAAGGTATAGAACAGCTAAAGCACAAATTTACCATGCATTGCACTTTGCTAATGCCTATTAAGGTGAATTAGTGACGTGTGTGTGTGTTTTTATTTTATTTTATTTTTTTTACGCAAAAGAGCCATGGCAAGTCAACCCAAAAAAACCTTTCTAATCAGTAATTATTAATGTGGTGCTATCTCCAATATTCTCGTTTGCTTTTGAGAGGAGGTTTTTTGCTAGTCGTTCTTATTTGTAAATGCTGCCGATTTCAACGGAGCGACCTACAGACATACAGAGAACTGCAAACAACAGTGTTTTTACATACGTGACGAAATCAAAGAAGAAAAAAGACCTCGGTGCTTAGTGGAATATACACACTTTCTGGTCAGGGTATGCTTAGTAAATGTTTATTTCTCTTTGACTCAAGTAGCCTTGTCCTTTTCGTGTGGTGTTTTGATTGTATTTTCTTTTTGCTAGGTTTGTTTTCCAAGGATATGGATCACCTTGGCACTCTAAAACGCAACCTTAAAGAACATGCAAGTGTTAGAGTACTAGAGTACCCTGACCCATATAAATGCCTTGTGATGAATGTACTGTGACGTACCATATTTGTTTACTTCAGCAAAAGCAGACTGCCTCAAAAACAGCCTTTAAAAGCAAATAGCATCGGCGATTGGATAAGCCAATGAGCTAAATTGATACTTTTTGTAAAAAAATATTCATGAATTAAAGCCTATATTGAACTAAACGCATAATGAACTAAACATAAATACAAAGCGTGTGAGTTATCATTACATGGGCATAGACTATGCATATTTGGCTAAAGCGAGGCTACCGAGTTCAAGTCATTCTGAGAATACACGTAATAGACTTTAAGGGTATTTAACGTATTAAGGCATGGGCCCATTACGTGTACTGTTCAATTGGGGATAGGATAGACACTATGTAGCCTATTAAGTGAAACTGCGTCGCTTTGCGAATGTTCCAGTATGCGATATAGTGTGACACTCTTGACAGGTGAATGATTCAAATATAGTAGTTCTATATTTTTGTAACGCGACTATTTAATGTCTGCTCTCTCGAGCGTGTAACTTTTTGTTCCGTTCTGTGTCAAAGTACACTGCGGACGGACAGAATAGCTATGTCGTCCCAACTTCAGAGGAGTGAATTCGAAACTAGCCAAAATAAACAGAATGTAGCGCACACATCACAACCCCATTAAGTTAAAGAAGTTCATCTCCACAATGAACAGAAATGGAAAAATGGGCGGTGACTCACTGTAAACATGGTAGGTTAGGAATTATCTGGTCAAGGTGGACTTTGTTTTTATTATCTTTCTGCTTTTGCTATAAATACTTGAGGTCAGATTTGACATGAGTTCTTTCTTAAATTGAAGTCACTGGTTGTTTATAAAAATGCATATTTATTTTCATGATTTTCCTGGTTTTTGTATACCATTGTTGTGTAGGATACATGCACTCAAATTGAAAACTTGAAAACGTGAGGTGGATTTTTGAAGCACTTTCTTTTTCTTTTTATGGTGAAACTGTTCATTAAATACATCTGAGTGTGATGTGACATGATCGTTCATTTTTAACTTTTACCTCATTAATAATCATTGTTATTATAACCGTTGTTTGGCCCATTCTTGAGGTAACAAGCAAATGTGAGATAAAACTTTAAGATAAGTTGTTTATTGTAAAGAAAAGTGTTGGCGTGGGGGAGGGGTTTAGTAACCGATGGTCTCGTGTGCTACTCACACGCTACTCATAAGCCTATAACCACACATGAGCGCGCTTAGGGTATACAGGCTACTCTAATCAGAGAAATGAAACAGGAAAAGCAAGGACGTCTAATAGAAACGGCCAATTTCAAATGAGGAGGTCCACAGCAGACATTATTTGGTTACACTGTGTTTCCATATTAAGTCTAATCCGCATGTGAGACTGAGATAAGGCAGCACAACGTCTCTGGTATAGTTTTTAGGTGTCTTTAAGATATTACGACCAGTTAGGCTCAAGATAAGCTTCTTCGTCTGATTTCCTTTTTGCAATGAGGGTATTGAAAGCAAGGGAGCAGGAGGAAGAAGAGCTTTCAGGAAAGGTTTAAAAAATGACACCAATTGCACGCAATTAGCGAGAACTTAAATGCGTCGCAGATAGAGTTCCTCGTGAACGGTGCATCCTGCTATATGGGGGACAAATTAAATTGTTAACTGGGTAATTTGTGTATAAGAAAAACTAGTCGCAGTAGGCACTTGTTTGTAGATATTGGTAAATGTGGAGAGAGTGGGGGTTGAAAGATGATAAATACGTGTAAATTTTATGAATTATATACTATTAAATTCACCCGATTTAACCATTGCACCATTAAATACGTTCATCTGCATGGCAGTGGTTTATATCGTTAAGATGCCAAATATAGCCTACTTTTTTTTTATTAATATACCAGTGCATGCAAAATTGTGGTTTTCGTAGTTTTGGGCCAAAAGGACAACAATCTCCAAATATAAAAAATACAACGATGTAACAAATGCAAATTAATAAAATAGACCTATATAAAATAATAAAATATTTTAGCTGTTTCGCCCACAAGCAAAAAAAAAAAAAATCAGCTCTTCCTAAAACAGTTGAAGACGATAAATCTGTCACACAGTGGAATACACACAGTAGCGGTAGGCCTACAGCAGGACTGAGTCCTAATCTTGTGAAATGGATAGTAGCCTAGCCTATAAATGCAAGTGCTCGTGGTTAATAATAATGATTAAAAATAATAATTGAAATAACTGAGAAAATTGCTTGGGCAAAGCATCTATACAAAAACTCTAAGTATACGTCTATATTTAAACGAGGTCAGGCGTCTGAATCAATATTGTGTATATTATCTACAGGTAGGCCTATTAAATCACAGACAGCAGCTGCATGTTCTGCTTTAACCAAACCGAGCGCGAGTCGGTGTGAAAACGGCCCTTTTAAAAGGAGTAGTTTAAGGCAGGCCACATCCTAGAAATTAGAAATGGCGATTAACAAATTATATCACGTCGAACACACGGCACAGCGAGGCGGATCTTGCACAGACTAGTTAATTTGGAGGCCTGACTTCGTCGAATGGACTTGAGGCTTCAATTCACAGAACTCTACAGGCCACCATTAGGCTGTTCAGTAGCAAAATATTTTCAGTCTCCTAACAAGTTTCTGCTCAACCTGTCGTTCTCCGCTCTGGAAAAGAACTAACATAGAAACAAGCCCTAAGGTGTTTTTAAGTGTAAAAGTGTTGTATTGATATGCTAGTTTTTGCATTGAACGACGAATTTAATTAACAACAGAGAGTAGATGTGTTTTTAGAAATAATAGACTACCATTCCGAATTGCCAATGCAACCATAAAAACAGTCGTAATAATACACACAGGTGTCAATAGTAATCTTAATAAATGTAACAGGTCTAGTTAGGTTTTAACACTTATTAAACACGGTAAACTATCCCATTTGCTGACTGATAAGAGCCTCATATTTAAACACGTGGTTCAAGCAACAGGATAAGCGGCCTCATGGAAGCTTCTTTTGTAATGGGATCAGGACGTGAGAGGAAAATAAGGCTGTTACGTGACCGGCAAAAAAAAATCTTATCAACATGTCGATAATCCCGCAAAAAGTGCAGTTCTTGCTGTTTACTCGAGAACTTAAAAAAACATGAAAACTACAAGTAGGTCCTGCCACGGTTATTCACACACACACACACACACACACACACACACACACACACACACACACACACACACACACACACACACACACACAC
>JAUMHP010000082.1:7897880-7912631 GCA_032361065.1 Enteromius trimaculatus | reverse complement strand
ACACACACACACACACACACACACACACACACACACACACACACACACACACACACACACACACACACATACACACACACACACACAATATAGCCAGTTGTCCCGAAACACACACACACATACGCACGAACGTGTGTGTGTAGGTATACCATCATCATTGAAAATAAAAGCAGTTGAACGTCAGATGTGCCTGAACGTATTATATCTCTAGGATTAATAGCATGTATTCTACAACAGTAATCAGAGTATCTAATTTAGTTAAGGGAAAACGGGAGAGTTCGGTCTTAATAATTTCACAGGCTATCTGCATTACTGTGATTGACCGAGTTCCTCGTCGGCCTTGTGGGAAGAGATTCCTCCGTTATCTGCATAAACCGAACGCGTACTCTGAAAGGACCTACCCCCACACAGACTCCAAATAAAAAGATGTCGTTTCACTGTTTCAGATAATGACAATAAAACATACATTGTTAATAACGATGTTTACGAAAAAAGAGTAGGTGTATTGCTCTGCTGGTCTTTATTCAACAATCGCTATTCTCAGTATTTAGCTTATAGCCTTTTTTTGTTACTCAGCAAATGTGCGTCCGGTTATGAACATTTTCTGAATGCAATTATTAGAAGAAAAACAATATAGGCTAAATAGATTTTAGCTGCTTTTCCATTAACACTTTTTAAGAAGTGCATATTGACCCTCTGACCTGCGTCTGAATGCATAGTGAGTTGGGAAAATATTAAATACTATTTTGATGAAAAATCTTAAAAATGTGTCAATTGTAGCCTATAAACGACGCTCTGTTTTCCTACAATAATGACTTCTCCTAAATCCTTAAGAGCTTATACCCAGGTATGAATCAAACAAGCTCATACAGATAAAAAAAGTCCCACCCAACTTGTTTGAAAAGGTTACGTAAGTCACAGCCTACAAGTTAAAATAAGGCTGGGCTATAATGTAAAGTATTGTGTGTACATTGAATTAGTCTAGCAGTAGTCATCAGCAAGTTTAAAATAAAGTGTGACAAGTTTACATTTAAGTTGCAAATTAAAATGGGAGAGATATTGGTTACAAGGATTTCGAGTAAAAAAATCAGACAAGCGATGCCGTGTAGCCTACATTGTTGAGGTTTTCATTAAAAATGGCTTGTAAAATTCAATTAAAACAGACTCCTGAGACGTATAACTGTAAATGTTTTTCACGACGATGATAAGAACGGAGCGTAAAGAATGTAAATCAAATGAATAATGTTTGATTTAAACACGGAAACAGCTCGTGATCTGTTCATTTCTTTCATTTTAAAGATCAACCATTATATAGGCTATTTTAGACAAGGGCAATTTTAATTAAAGTGTTAACCATCATTCCACGTGCCGACACAATTAGTGAAATTAGTAAAATAATTCGTGATTTGGTCAAACAAATCATTAAACTTAATTCTATCCCGAGCAACGTTTCTTTCAGAAACACTTGTGAAAACAAATCACTGATCCAAAACAACAGGCTCCCTTAACAGTTCAATTAGATGACGTGCGTCTTTCATAACACTGGTGAAAAATGTGCTGTGGGTCAATGATATATTCAGCTGACAGCCTGCCTAACAATTATGACCGTTCAGAACAGGCCACACATTAGAAATCGTAAGGAATTAGCGGTTTAAGCACAGTGAGAGGGTTTAAGCACACTGATATACATGCAATAACTCGTATAACCGCAGAACCTCCTATGATTTTTTATAGTTACTTGAATTTAACCAATTACGGAAGATCTGTTAAAATGATCACTTTAAGTGATATGTAGAACATTATTTACCCATGCCTTGTAGAGTGTCAAAAGGAATTTGCATATTTCAAAGGTAATTCATTAAAATTAAAATTTAGATTAAGAAAACAGACCAGCCTTTCCCACAGAAAAATATCACCTGTCCCAGTGTGAAAAGCCTAATAAATTTAGCATTTAAACAGTCGCATTTAGGCTGGTTACAACAATTGGTGCAGGTGTATTTCTATTGTCAGAAGGCAACTTTATTTTGGTTGTCAAAAATTATCCGGGAAAAAAAAAAGAAAGAAAAAACGTAGAGCACTGCAAGCCTGCTTTGGCAGCCGCATGGTCAAGTCGTTTTCCGCGCAGCAGGCGAAAGCAGAATAGCCTTAATTCCGTTAATTTCTCTCGGTCTGTGTGTCATTGGGCAAATATTCAAAGTATGGCTAAAGAAGGCTTGGATGTATTTAATGCATACAATCTGATTCGAAGAGCTCTCGCAAGCCATAACCACGGCGATATTATTATTACTGAGTTAATTTTATAATCATTATTGTATCGACTAATGTTGAAACCAGTCATTATTTTAATAAACCCTATAACCACATATCTCTAAACTACGCGAGAGTAGCGAAGATCGAAAATTTCCAAATTTAAAGGCTTGTTTTTTTTCTTTTCGCTGAGGAATTTGTGACAACAGGCCATGTTATATATATAAAATGTACTATTTGGGTATTCTCCCTGCTAACCTCGGCTATGAAGGTCTTATCAATATAAAAATCGACTAAAATGGGCTATTACCGAGGAGTAAACAGGTAAGAAAGCGAGCAGTTGAGGAAAAGCCGATGCCGAGAAAAAGACGAAACGCAGGGTGTAGGTGAGTGCAGAAAATACCCCAAAACAAGCCCCTCAGACACGAGAGACTCATTTTATCGACTGCGCTGTGAGCTATACAACAGTTGCGTGGACATAAATGATAAAATAGTGGAGATGTCTCGACATGTTTGAGTAAGAGCAGAAGCGTTAGTGACAGCTCTTAAAAAATATGGCTAGCAAACGTCTCGTTATTGCACGTGCTATTGGCGCCCCCGCTCGGGCGGGAACGGTTGGAGACTTTTCTCTTAAAGGGGAGGACACGAGGATTTAAGGTGGAACGAAAAAATAGCACCCAGCGATCTTGACCCCGGGTAAACCATGGTTCTAATTAAATAATGAAGTAATATTAGGCTTATTTCTCCCATTGCAGGTGAGCTTTATTTTGATGATGGTAAAATTAGGTTTCCATAAAACTGCAAAATACTTGCTTTCGTAAAAGAAAAGTTGAGAAAATACACTCCCTCATTTTTATGTTTTATAGGCCTTGTAAAATATGATAAAATGAAATAAAGTTTTTATAGAAAGGGGTTTCCGAGGTGCATGCTTGTAAATGTTATACTGTATAAAATATGGAACTCATTTGTGTTGGAAAAATTAAGAAACTGAGGTTTGATTTTTCGGCGTATAATTTCTTTCTTTCTTAAATTTTGATTTCTGATGTTTTCTTCTATTATTTCATTAATTCCTGTGCGTGACCTAAGGGACGTATTTAGTATCAGAGGCTACTAATATGGTTCTACCTATAGCCTAGGCTAGAGAAGACGCCGAAGAAAGCAAGTGAAAACTGAGTAAATTTCTTTGTAACAGTCGGCGGACTTTTGATGGAGAATGTACAGTAGCTACAACGCTTTAAAAAACGTTCACAAAACGGGCTTATGTAAAGGTTGCTGAAGAGGTAACATTATTTCTCATAGCACTGTAGAAAATAGAAGCATAGTCATCTCAAAGAGGTAAAAAATGGAGGAGACGTAGCCTATAGCTTTATGCTTTCATCCGAGGAGAATTAAAAAACCTTACTTGGCGTGGAAATCCTCCAGAAATAGACTGGCCTACAGAACAGAATAAAGTCTGGCCTATCTCGTCTTTTCTATTACCCCTTATAGCCCGTTTGAGCCATTATCACAGGTATCTGTCGGACAGCACCTTCCATTATTTAATAAAGATAATGCATCAAGGAAGAGGAAAGAGAAGTCATGAGACCAGAAGCTAATAGATGTGAAATCGATAACACTGGAACAAAGCTAAGAAAGAGAAAGAAAAACAAATGTAGCTAGAAAATATATATGAAATAGTTTGTGTTTGTGTATAAATTCGACAGTAGCCTGCACCGAACAGTAATGGATTAATTTAATTTGCAGATTATTTACGCAAGATTTAACTTGTCACGTCAATACCAACCGAAGAGCAGGCCTCAAAGCTGAAGTAACAAGGGTACGAGTTAACAGTGCTTTATTATTTTGAACACTTAACTGTTTCCGAAACTGTGCTCTAAACAAGCGAGTATTTATAGTATTTAGATGCACTCGTCTATTATTTAAGTAACGAGTGTCGATGTGACTTTTGACCCTGGTCTTCAAGAAACGCATATCTAATAGCCTACGCTATATTGTTGACTTTTACCATCTCAACTTCCAGTGTAGCATACCGTTTATTTTAATTATCCCCGTAACCACCTATAAGCTGCTGAATTTGTAACTTCGGTGGTGAAGAGTCTATACACTGTTACCTCCTTTAACAAACGACTAACCTGCAAGGGTCCAGAAGAGTGCCCGATTTTATTCAGTGCAGAAATATAAACGGACTGCATTCAGTGATGATTGGCGTTAGTAGTTACAGAGATTGTTTAACATGCTTTAAAATACATCGTTTTAAATACTAACTCGTATGAATCAACAGCGAGCAGTCAGCAACACTTTTACAATGAACAGGCCTGTGCAGGCTATGCACCTCATTCGAGGCAGACGCCATATATATTGTTTTTAGCGAATGAAAGATAAACATACAAACCACTCAACGTGCTGGACTGTGTAAAGCTCCCACACGACGTCCGTTTCACAGCATATCCTTCGGAATTGCAACGCCAGATGCATTTTTAGCGTTGCTTCAGGCGAATCATAATTCCAGACGCAATTTAATCATAATTGGTTAATTCCGTGCGTTTTTTGTACATCTTTAATTGCGTTCTGCTTACTTTTGTCTGAGTTATTTTTTTTAAGTGTATTATGTGTATGCAATAAACGCTTAAGTGAGCTCAAATGCATGCATGATTAAGCTTTTATACAATGAAAGCCAGTTCTCTGCGTGATTCAGAAAAGACCATGTATTAAATGTGCAGAAAACACGACGAGACGTTGCACCGTAAATTGCAGACAAAGTGCTTTATTGTTTTGAGCAATGCTTATGGAATGGAGTGTATATCGGTTTACATCATAACACATGAGACAGCCTCCCCTTTGGTTACTCTCAGAAAAACTTTGATACTCACTTCTACCTGTGAGTGTGACGCAGATAACCAGCGCTTTCCCATTACTATCACCTTCACTATCTAGTTCATAACAGTCACAAACGAGGGGATTTTTCTTCTCTCTCAGTAAGCCTGTAAACCTGTATATTCAAATAAAACCCATCCGTTCGCGGCATTTATAAATGTTTAGAAATAAAAATCGAATTTCTGAAAGTACATTACAACCCCCCCCCACCCCCCAAAGCTTATGTGATGAGTTATCCATTGATGTACACATTGAGCAAAAAATGCTTTTGGCAAATGAAGAACGTGGTGGAGGGCTTTTTTTGTTTTAAGAAGGCGTGAAGTGAAGCTGTATCTTAATGTAGCACTTTTCACATTTAGTGAATTTCACATATATATCGCTGCGTGTGAGTCCAGTATCGGAAGCTGAAGCGATGCTCTGACGACACTATCAAAGTCTGCCGCTAAAACACCCTCTTTTGTCGTGCCCATGGTGCTGATTTTTGTTGTGAATATTACAACCAATAAGACCATAGTGTGTTTTCATCCCAATGAGAACAATAACAAAATGCTTCTTTTCCCATTGTGCAACGGTTTCCCAAGGGCACAAGCAGCGCTCAGTTTATTAAGAAAATGAAACACTAACCAAGGACGCTGTAACATTGGTGCCGGATAATACTTCCAGATAAAAATGCTTGGAGAAAGCCTGAACACAATTTACAATTAACACTATAACAAGAGCCACACCTACTCATATCAACAAATTCACAATGCACACTCTTGTCCAAAAGGCTTTGCACATAGAATTAGCCAGTCAAGGAGAAATTGTGACCTTTTCAGTGTTGTGTTGTTTTGAACAGAAAATGCAATGTCTTGAATCCGTTTGAAGCAACAGCACATTTTGAAACATCAAAACACCAAAAAACAAAAAACAAAAAAAAAAAACATCTTTTCCAACAACCACCTTATTAGAAAATAACATTTTACTTCTGTTTGGAGGGGAGAAAAAAAAAAAAAAAAAAGATTAAAAAATAAGGAATTAAATAATTTGGAGTAAAAAGGCACGACTCTTGCACAGTGTATACATTGAAAACACAGTATAAAGCAGGTATGGGACCATCTTAAAAAATAGACCTGGGGCAGGGGGGATGGGGGTTTAGGGAAAAAATAAAAAATAAAAATATAAGCATGGAATATACACCATCTCTGGAGTAAACCAGACTGAACAATAAAAATAATGCAACATGCATCTTTTTCTTTTTCCTTTCTTTTTTTAACACAGTACTCATGTTGTATGATTTAAAACAGTAACATTCTTCATTTATCAGAACACTTTTACCGAATCACGGAGTGGTGCTTTAAAATTCGGGTGGCTTAAAATGCAATGAAAAAATATGTGCAAGTGATCAAAATTCTAAACCCACATAAGATGAGGCGGCTTTTTTCTTTGAATTAGAAAAGTTAAGAAACAAATGTTAATCGCGAAGTCATATTACCTGCTTCTAACTCAATGCCATTTACAAAAGTATTCTCCTCTGTTACAGGTATTATGTTTCCCTTGTAAATACCACTGCTGAACCAACAGGATTCCGTCAACATTTTGGTTCCATTCATCATGTGCAAAATATACAACGTTTTATCTATTTTGCTGCCAATTTGAACGTTGAACAATTTCGAACAAAACGCATGAGACATACACACAATTTCATGTTTTAAAATGAATAGGAAAAAAAATAAAATAAAATTACAACAAAGCACCCCTTCCCCAAACCTCCATGGAATACTGAAACAACACAAATCGGTGTGTCCTGGTATGATGCAAGAGGTAAACTATGTTTTGTCTGTTGAGAACAAGCGTATGCGTGAGAACACGTGAAACGGCAAGGCTGCGTTGAACAGTGCCTCATAGTGCTATCGTTGCAGCTTGTAACAGACCGAGTGATCCTAATAAAAAAGTGCAACAGTTTAAGGTGCTGATGGCAACTGAATCACTAATGTAACAGAATTCACTGATGACCGAAGAGAAACCACTGATCCTGCTTCCTCAGTGTCTTCGTTCTCCCTACTGTCAAGTTGCTGCAAAACAAAACTCCCAAAAAAAACGAAAACTAACTAAAAAAAAAAAAAATACCTACCGGAACCTTCGCCACCGTTTCGAACGCGTTTGCCTCAGAACACTGACGGAACATGCACAACAGTCAGATTCGGCTGTCTGTCCACACAAGGCAAGTTAGGGTCCTCATTTTGTAAATTGCTCAAAGAGCGTTTCTGGTTAGTCTGTCCAAAGAATGAAGAGGGCCGTGCGAGTAAGGAGAGTGTCAAGTGCTTCAGGTGCCTCTCCGCGAAGCTGTTGACCCCGGTGGAGTAAAGCAGAGTGCGCAGCCAAGGGTTGCGTGAAGTGAGTTCGGCTAGGGATTTGATGAATGATTCAGTAAGAGAACGCTTACAAGATGTGCTTCGGCCTCCTTTTTTCAGAGACCTAATTCTACTAACTGAGCCACAGACCAGCACATGAGCTCTCTTTCCTCTCTCCGTCCTTCCGCTTTAAAAGGTAAGAAAAATATCAAATGGAACAAAATTAAGGGGCATGCATAAGAAAGCAGTAAAAAGCCCTACAACCCCCCCCACAAAAAAAAAAAAAAGAAAAAGTTAGAACTTTTGTCTTTTTCCATCACTCTCATGGTCCCACAAAACAGAAAGACGAGTAAATGAAAATCAAAATGTAAACGAATGGTGGTTGTAGCTGCTGTAGGGGTGCCCCCCTGTGGCAGAGCGGGCGAGTGAGTGTTCAACACCCCTCTGCTGGCGTCCCTCTTCATCCCCGTGGACTGAGCTCAGCTGCCTCGGACTAGGGCAGAATGGTAGTGATGAAATCATAGAATCTCTTCGAGTACTGCTCTGGGTTCACGGTGGAAATCTCTGCCCCAGCCTAAGATGAAAGAAGCATGAGGTCGATGCCTTGATAAAAGCTATAAAAGGTTTCAGTCATGCATACGCTTCGGAGCATAAATGATGAATGAGATGCTTTGGAAAAATATGCAAAGCGGCCCTCCGTACTGTACTCCTGGTAACATTTTATTTTTAATGTAAAAAAAAAAAAGTGTAATTTTTCTGCAGAATAATAAACTTTTTAATTAAAGCTGCGCGGTCAGTAGCTTTTTTTGTGAGTACACTATAAATCCATTTTCCAAACCGTGTTTTTGGCTCATCCTGGGTCACTAGGATACACCTATAATAAGTGTTTATCTTAGGACTATTTAGACTAGTTTGAGTAGGTACAAGACACATACAGTTCTGTTCATTAACCACTAGAGTGGCAAAAGTTACGGACTGCAGCTTTAACCATATCCTGTGAAAAGCTGTACAAGGTTTAACACCTAGAAAGACAATAAAATGTCAAAGTATTACGTACAGTTATATAATTTATAGCCAAAGGACACACCAGGAAGTCACATCACACATATTTTATTTAAATAGATTTGTTTCTTCATATTTTTGTTCTCATTCATGTGCATTAGAGTGTTTCGTATTACAATTTCTGTTACTTACTTTATATTTATTGCATTATTTTTAAATTGTGTTTCGAGTTACATTTTCTGTTATTTAGTTTGTTTATAGCGATATTTTTTTAAATGGTGCGTTACTCTGATGTTTTGCATGCCTGTGCATGACTATAGTTCATATTCATCATGTGGCTTTCTGTTTTACAACCTGCATAATTATGGTTATTGGTACACTGTAAAGTAACACTGGTGTACTAACATTATATAACTTGACGTCCTATAATTATACACTGAAGTTACCTGAAGAATGACATGCATGGTAATAAGTTGTATTTCTCATGCAATAATACTGAAACTGGTCACAGTGTTTTAATGGTGAATTTCTGGCAACCACACTAAATTTAACAATAATATCACACTGCTAACTCTGAATATTAAGAAAAATTACATTTAAATGTAAAAGTCGAGGCACTCACCCCATGCTTTACTGTCTTGGCAGCATGAGCGGCCTTTTTCTTGGCATCATAATGCTGCAGGATGTCAATAACTGCCATAAAATAGACCTCCTTTCTGGGAGAATCTGGAGGAAAAAAGTTACATTCTTCATTTATGAAAACAAAACTTGCAACAAATTTTCATAATGTGACACTTTTATTTTAGGAATATCATGCATTGATAAATTATTCATGTAGCAGGGGCGAATTTTGATTTTAATGCCGACTTTAGAGTTTAGTATACAGTATGGGGCAGTTTCCTGATAAGGGTTTAAGACTAGTGCTGGATTAAAATAAATGTTAAGAGCTGTCTAAACTGGAAAAGGCTTGCACTGAGATATCTTAAAATACATCATTGTCATGTTTGGTTTTAAAATGCTCACAGATAATGCATTTTTTTAAGAAATGTTGAAATAAATTCACAGAACCAATTCAATAAGACAACACATATGCTTCCTGCTCCACTCACTGTCGTGGCTTTTGATGGCATAGACGTCAATACTGGGGTCGAAGTCTCCCGGTGAGAGTGGTTTAGCGCTGTCCAGAGTGTTACTGGGACTGTCAGGAGGAGTGCCGATAAGGCCTCCATCACTCTCTCCCTCCTCTTCTCCCTCATTATCCTCACTCTCCACCTCTTCTTGCTCTGCCCTTTCCACATCATGGATCCCAACCAGAAGACTGTAGTCCATCAACTTCAACAAAGCAAGGAACTAGACCGAGAGACGAGGGAGGAAAAACAACAACAGATTGATAGCAGAGAGAAAGAGGAAGTGACAAACTGAGTATTCAAGATAAATGAGTCAGCAGGCAGACGGAGTGAAAAAGCGAATTCTTCTAAATTATTTACCTCCACGTCCTTTCGTAGTTTATCGAGGAAGATTTTCTTACTCTCGTCATCGATGTATATTTTCTGTCCATCATTGATAAAGTCATTGTCTTTGTACGTGGGGAGTTCTTTAGCCTGGTGGAAAAGAGGGAAACAACATTTAGTGTGCTAAAGATGCTCACTTGCGCTCTTTTAAGAGCTTATTAACATAAAAATGATAAAAATTCAGGTCCTGGAATGTAAATATCAGAAGGCGCAGCAGGGGGTGCTCTAGTTTCATAAGAAAATGCCAATTTGGCATGTTCAGCTGCATGTAGTGTGTCAAGGGACCCTCAAATGAACAAATGAGGCAACAGCCTAACAAGTAGCTGATCTACATTTGTGTTAAGAGATATTCAAAACGTCATAAATGATGCTGCATTGACAACAAACATCAGTTATGATTCAACATGAACTCAGTTGCAATTACTCATTAGTCAATAATTAAGTAATACATTTTTATGGCTCGCTCTAACTATTAAAAAGGAATGCAGCTGAAAATATTTCCCCTGGGGTGACCTCTAAAATGAACCGAATCCAGCAATTCGGTGTAATTAGCTTATATGGTTTCCTTGCTCCAGACTCCAGTAAAACCTTATTAAATGGACTTTAACAACCTCTACCATTTGCAGATTTCCCAATGTTCAAAAGCAAACATACACCTAGCATATTATTGTGAAATCTAGGGGATGGATGGCCAAAGTGTGCCCTTTTGGTGGGTTGAAGAGCGTTAGGAATAGGTCAAGGAAAGCACTAAAAGTGAACACACATCTATGGGAGGGCATTGGTTTGCGTACATTAAAGATTAATACGCATTCCTTATTTTTTAACCTCTACTCTTTAAACACCTGTCAAATAGCTATTTTTCATTTCATTCACTGAATGTCCTGTGTCGCTCAGAATTGTCACATTATAAAAGTAAAATGCCATTTGACTTTAAAAGTGAAGGAACTCGCTACACTTGCTAACAAGTACTTTTAAAGTACTAATATGCGGCTAAAATTTTAATATGTACTTTTTACGGGTAGGTAACTTTTGTACCTGAGTACGGCCCTACACTGTAAAAACACAAAAAAATTTTTTTACGGCAATATACCAGCAGCTGGGGTTGCCGAAATGCCTCCGTTAAATAATGGTAAAACCTTTATTTTACATCTTTTACGGCAAAAAATTGTACACTGTAAAAATAAATCTGTAAAATGTATGGTAAAAAAATGGCAGCTGTGGTTGCCAGTATGAAAAATTTTTGTTTTGTCAATATTTTACGGTTTGATTTTAAATTTACAGTTATATACCGTAATTTCTAATAAGAAACCATAATATCTGATATAATGTTAATATACCAACCTATTAAATTAGTGAAATATATTTTGTACCTTTGAAATACACTGATAACTACCAAATGAAGGTGATGATGAGAAAGTCACATGATGAACCAAAGCTCATCACAAGTAGATTTTTAATAGTAAAACATATAGAAGGTGCTCAGTGTCATTCTCACAAGCACTAAACACCATCATGGTAAGAATTATTAAACTAAAATGGGCAATAAAAATTCATTTAACAACATTACATGTAACATACTGTACAACCCTAATAAACATAACTGATGCAAAAAACATACTTATTTTAAAGAAAAAACATCAAATTAAAATTAAAACATTTAAAATGCAGTGCAGGGAATTTTGGGAATCTCAGTTTACGGTGTTTCCCTTTAACTTTAACATGAATGAAGCATTTAACATGTTTTTACCGTAGCATTTTCACTGTTTTTTACAGTGTAGTGATAGCTTAGTACCTTTTTTCCCAAAAAGTGTAGGCAGGCATGCAGTAAAATGTGACATTTTTAACCTGCTGGAGGACTAAATCACATAGTATATGTCAGCTTAGTTCATTTGTTTGTTATTTTGTCATTCAAGCTTCATGTTGACAAAATAGCACAAGAAAAAAACTTATTTGTAAAGTAAATCTACTTTAACTATAACCTTTAACACAAACAAACATATAATCTGATGTGTTTGTGAGAAACATCACAAGCTTGTTTTACAGGAGTGTTTGGCTAATGTTTAAAATGGGAAAAACAAAGTATTTGTGGCTGTAAACTTCACAAAAGTATCTCAATGATACCAGTCACTGTGAGAATAATAAAGTTACACATTTAAGCAAAACCAGAACACATAAATATTTGATTTGCAAATGATTCAGTAAGCTACTTCAATGTCCACATTTGTACCAACAGTTTCTGAAAACCTTGAGCGCTGTTTAAAGCTGGTCATTTTCGTCCTGTATGCAGCTATGAATGAAGAAAATGTCCCCTTCAAAAAAAGAAAAAGAAAACCAAAAACATACAGGGCTTCACACACCCTAGAAAGTGTCCAAGGATATACCAGTGATTAGGGTCTATGGCCCTGTGACAGAATAAAAGGATTAAACAGGAGTCGGGTAACCTCATGCCCCTCAGACCACCAGTGGAGCATATGTTATTTTAACTCATGAGCTGCCTTTGGGCTGGATTTATACACAGAACTTTAACTGGGCCTAGTAGGATTACTTAAACATATTACTACACACACACACACACACACAAGGATTTCTTTGGTTAAACAAAAAGACACCATGCATAACTATGCAAACTAATGCCTAATAATAGACAGACAGACATGTGAAATTCTAAGGATATATAGCTAATGTAACGTATGTCTTCTTTGTTAACTTCTAATACGTTTTGAACAGGCACACAGCCCATTAATCATTCATTAATTCATCCGTTTTATTTTCAGTGCCAGTGTTGATGCAACTGAAGCTTACAGCCTCTTGCTTTAAGCTCCCTCCATAGCTTAAAAAAGCACCATGGACTCTGCTTCACCTTGACACTCTAAGTATAGGATAGATCTACATCTGTGCACCCGATAATCACACAGACGCTCTAAAACCAGCATGCCTCACTCTCACACTCACTCTTTGCTTCACAGTAAATTAAGGTGCTTGAAGTGACAAATGATTAGCTACTACAGGAAAAAAACAACAAAGAACCTCGACACACAACACACTCTACACACAGAAAACCAACAAAAAAAGATTGGAAAAAAAAAACAATTCGGAAACATTCAGATCAGATTTGTGTGTTTGAGGGTGAAACTGACCTTTTCTTTGTCACTTGCCTCTCTGGCAACAGTAGATCCCTACAGAAAAATAAAATTGAAACGTCAAACCATATTATAACTGTCATCTGGTTTGACTTGGCCAGTCTTTTTTTGTTTTGTTTTAATAATTCTTACCTTCAGGTCATATTTTTTATACACAGACAACCGGTGACTAAAAACGTTGCGCGTGACAATCATATAAGTCTCATCTCCGTCGACTGTGAGGCGGTACATGCCTAGAAACTGAGGCAGCAGTGTGGTACCATGACATTCCACAATATACTGCGGTGAAAAAAAAACATTAAAAAGACATTACACCCGGCTCACGAGTAATGTGCAAATGTACAACTGGTAAAACATGGGGAATGTATGAGTATGTTCGCACCTGGTGGTACTTTTTGAGGATGTTGTGCATCTCAGCCACGTCCTCGCTGCTTATGGTTTTGATGACGTACCTCTTGTCGTAGGAGGTGTGGAAGCGAGCACCACTACGACCCTGAGCTTCACTGACGAGGGGCGCGCTACGGGTCAAAGAGTTCTGCCAACACATATGGGAAAGAGGTCTTAGCACACAGGATAAATGCACATCATAAAGATGGATGAGACATTTTAACATTTATTTCTGCATTCTGTACTGGGACAAAGTCTAGCACTCATTTACACACAGAAGTGAGATTTCTACACCTTCATCACACTGAATTAGAAATGAGGGGTAATTCAAAACAGAAAGGTTGCAACAGCTGTTTTCTTTCTTCATTTTCTTAACTTCCCAAATGTTTACTCATTTTCCTTAAGCGCACTGATGTTTATAGCAATTAATAGATTTAAAAAGCATCAATTCTCTGCCTTTCCCTCCCAATCTGGCACTGTTACACATGCTAATGTAAAAGGCTGCTCTGAGCCAGAAAATTCAGCCTGCACCTGCCCCTTGAACCTGCTGGATTCAATCCAGCAACAATTAATGTCATTATCAAGGAAGCATGACAGATGTAGTTTTCAAAACAAAAGCAACCACAACCAAAAGTTCCTATTAATACTGAAAGTGTTCAATGTAATTTAGTCAGTTGATGGGGAACATTTATGTTGCAGGGCCACTATATATTTATTATTTATTTATGATGCAACACCATGGTTATAGTCATGGCTCATGGCTGTATTAGATCAGAAGGGTGCTTCTACTAAATACTGAGCAAAGGGTCTGAATACTTAGGACCATACGATATTTCAGTTTTTCTTTTTTAATAAATCTGCAAAAATGTCAACAATTCAGTATTTCTGTCAATATGGAGTGCTGTGTGTACATTAATGAGGGAAAAAATGAACACATGATTTTAGCAAATGGCTGAAATATAACAAAAATTAAAGGGGGTCTGAATACCCACTGTGTGTATGTGTGTGTGACCCTGGACAACAAAACCAGACGTAACTCGTAAGTGTTAATTTTCCAGAATTAAGATGTCTACATAATCTGAACGCTGAATAAATAAGCTTCCCATTCATGGCAAGTTGTTTTGTTGAAAACCCATGACCCATACAACGTATTTTTGGCTACTTAAGCAACTTAAGACCCAGGGTCCAGGGTCACATATATATATGAAATTTAAATACAACTACATAACCAAAAAAAAAAAAAAAAAGTGTATATAT
>JAUMHP010000082.1:7874801-7893187 GCA_032361065.1 Enteromius trimaculatus | reverse complement strand
ATAAAGTAATAAAAACAGTGATAAGAACAATTATATAGTGTATTTCAGCAGAATGCATGACAAAAATTTAGGCACTATATAATTTTATCTGAAATACAATATTTTTTTTTACAAATTTTTTTTGTAAAGGTTTGAGGTCAGAAAAATTTTGAAAGTAGCTAAAGCTCACCAAGGCTATATCTGTTTTATCAAAAATACTGAAAAACTGTAATACTGTGAAATATTACAATTTAAAATAAGCCGTTTTTTTATTTATTTTCACATGATCTTTTAGATAACAATCAAATATACTGATGTGGTGCTCAAATAACTGATCATTTTAAAAGCTGTCCAACTATTTTTTTGCAAAAAAAAGAAAGAAAAAGAACTCAAAGAAAAAAAAAAAATCACGTTTGTGTGCAGGTTAAGTAGCAAGTATTAATCAGTTATGCCATGGTAAAGATGGATGTGAATCTGAAGTTGTAGTTCTGAAAGGGGTGTTCTGAGAGGACTGGTGCAAAAGCTTATGTGAGTTTCTAAGGATCCGGTGTGCAAATCACTACCGTAATTGCCCTGCCCACAAACACGACAACTGACATGCAGACACTGTGCAATTTCCAACCATTTCCCCACTGAAGTGGTCTGCCCTTGTGTCTGTTCTAGTTTATAAAAAAAAAACTCATGGTGGAGGCATGATGCACTCTAAAGCACCGGAGGGTCTCTACTCCGTGAGGTTGAGTGAAGGACACAGCTGCACAGGGCAGCTCGGACCACTTTACATATATTGCCAAGGTCTGCTACCTCAAACACATATTCACCCCACCACTGGCGGCTACTGGTCTGTCAAATAGGGGAAGCTCATTTTCAGCCTTCATCATAAAATTGTCTATTTGTTTAAAAGTAAATTTTGCCCTACTTTCCTTTTCAAGAAAATGGTCTGTGACCGAATGAATGAATGATCTAAAAAAAATATTAAACTCTGCTTGATTTTCATCATACATTTCACACAATTATACACCGCATTCCTTGTTTCACTTTTACAATTTCGCCAAGCAAATAGGTTGCAGCAGTTTTTATTTCGACTGAACTTGAGAAATCCGCGATGGGACTGAGCGCGAATAGCTTTAGCGATTCCTTATAGTACAAAATCGCTGTCAGTCAAAAGAAGATGCAATCTTTCGACAGACCCTCCAATAATCAGTCCAGGCCAGCCCAACTTCTCATTTGCTCCTCATTCACCCCCAGAGAAGCTGAGCAAAAAAAAAAACGTTCAAAGCAGCCGCAATGAAGTCAATAGAAGCTGGGATGAACGTTTTCTAACGCATTTTTAGTCAATAAAATGTTAATACAACAGTACATAATTGAACCATTAATTTTGTGACATTATAGGGGAAGCTGAGCTTCCCTTGCAGTCTAATAGAAATCGCTACTGCACCCCACACATTACCCTACCACCTCCCTCAGTTTGGGTATCAGAGCCTCTTTCTACATGTGCTTGGATTTCCTCACTATTTTCATTGAGTATAGCCATTAAACACTAAGCCAAAAGCAGGATATGAAATTTCGAATGGTTTCACAGGCTGAGTCATGCGGGTTCAGGCTTGTAGCTGCTCAGCTGACGGCTCGTTCCACAGGGAAGTGTGTGCACTGATGGGCTGAAAATACTGATGATGAGGCAGAGGATGCAGGGTGGACTGAGGAACCACAACTCTAGGAAGTCATAGCGGGGCTAGATCTGTATTACAAAACAGCTTTGTTATTATGCAGGTGGACATTTGACTTGAGGCATAACGTCTGGTCCTAAGTTCCGCCCACTTCTGACCAACATGAAAAGGAGTCCTCTAAACTAGCATAATTATCTCATGGCTGTTATTGACGGTCCACAATCATATTCAAAGGCCCCATGATGACTCTTAGTAGTAATTACAGGATCAAGGGTAACCATTTAAAAATTATCTTTTGGGTTTCTATAAAATTACAGAAAATATTTTAGAGCATGGCATAACTAGGAAAATGCAGGTTTATTATAAAAACGCTCATAGATTTGATTAATTTACATTTTTTTTATCCACTTCATATGTTGACTACTGTATTTGTAGCAATAGCCAACAATGCATTGTGTGGGTCAAAATGATCCATTTTCTTTTATGCCAAAATTCATTAGGATATTTTAAGTAATAGTTAAGATAGTGTTGCAGGAAGATATTTAGTAAATTTTCATACCATAATTATATATCAAAACTTAATTTTTGATTAGTAATATGTAGGGCTGCCCCCAAATAGTCAACTAACTGTTAGTCGACCAGAAGAGGCTTAGCTGACCAAAATGTTATTAGTCAGTGAGTCGCAGCGAAAAAAAAAAAAACATCCATAAATATCCAATATTGCCATACAGATTTAAAAAACATATCTATAGAGGGTGAAATGCTTTCAAATAAACCAATTCACACAGGCACATCCACTATATTTTCATCTCCTAAACCGTTTGTTAAAGCACTGTGAGCCATAAATAAGGTGGTCGAGAGGTGCAAAACAAATCACAATTCTGAAAACAAAATAACAAATTACAAACACGAATCTAAGCAAAAAAAAAACAAAAAACAGAACAGTTATGAAAACATTACAACAATTCAGAAAACACAACGAAAATAAAAATAAACCGGAAGAGGTAGTAATAGTTTGAGACAGCGCAACTCACCGCTGACTGGACGAGATATCTGTCAATCAAGGAATACAGGAAGAACAGCAGACTAGCGGTAGAAAGTCTTAAAGTTTTAATATATTGTATGAATTACTCTTACTATCTAATAAAACATATGCATGTACATTTGCATTATTTTAAATACTTTATTACTTTTGAGTCAGATTACAAAAAAAATAGTTAACATGGGAGGGTGTTTCTAATGCAGTGTCTATGGGAGTGACCTGACTGTCTCTCTTTTTTTTATAGCTAAGTCAGGAAAACACTACAATTGCGTTATATCAAACAGCATTGAGGGTTCTTACACACTAGCACTTTTAGTGCGTACCTGGGTTCTGGTGTTAGAGTTCGATAGCCTGGCTTCCGTGACTATTAAGCTCATAGGAGCTTAGTCTGGCGAAGCTACCTTACTACCTGCCTTCTGGGAGGCGGGCTTAACCTGCGTCCATCAGATGTATGTGTATACTACTGGACGAATCTACAACCAATCAGACCACTCATTCCGATGACGCATGCGTAGTGACGGAACCTGAAGCCACTGTAACCATTTGTAGCTAGCTTCATTAAAGCGGTAGGAAAATGTCTTTATTTACTTTAATTTCTTCTGCTCTGTTTTCAAAGAAAACCAGTCATGAAAATTTCTCAAAACAGCTGCAACCGCAGAGTCAAACAATTGTTGCTGCTCGGTATTATGATATGCTTGAACTGTTTTAAGTCTACAGATTTTATTTTAGGCAAATCATGATGATTTGAGAAGGCTAAACTATTCAAACACTGGATGATCAACTCGCTGGCGTTAACAGCAAACGAAAGAAAAAAGCTTCATCGTGTTTCATTTCATCGTGTTTGTCGTGTTTTCTGACTTGTTATTACGTTTTCAGAATTGTGATTTGTTTTGCACCAGCTACGAGGTGATCACAGCATTACAAACTTTTTATAGCGCACAAAAGAATTTAAAAATCAAGACTCTTTAACGTCTTCAGTGAGAGAAAGAACTACAATCCTACAAATCATTCTACATGACAGAATCAAATAAAAAAAAAGTCCTCAATAGTCAAACTCGGCTGTTAAACATGATTATTTTAAAAATAGGTCGTTTCAAAGATGTTAAATAAATATGCCTATGAATTAGGTTTTTACTTCCAGAAAGCAAGTGTTGCACTTCAATGTTAGTTTGAAGACATCTTGAGGCTTCCATCTTGAGTTTTCTGAGGCCTACAAGGGAGCACCAGCCCCCAGATACAGGGCTTCCTTAACACTGACTAGTCTATTTTGAAGATACTAATTTATTCACACTTCTAAACTTGCAGAACAAAGCTTCTCTTAGTGCAATGAAGGTTTCATTCTTCTCTGATGTATAACATGGGAAGCCTAGACAACAGTAAACAGCTCATACTGATAAGAATAAAAAAACATATAAAATAAGCAGCACATTCTGGGAAAGCTGATGTTTTTGCCCATGTGTAAGGTTTACAGTCAACGCAATGCCTTTTAAACCCACATAAGCTCTAACCAAGACCCTGAGCTCTTCCTGATTACAGTGAAGAGGGAAGGCATATCTTCCTCATTAACCCAAATAAGAAATGTTGAGAAAAGCCCTTCCATCTAATGCGCACTGATTGCGACTATTCTTGCTAAAAAAGGTATTTTCTTCCATGAAAGGAATATAAGGAGAGGAATATGAGGGGAATTAAGAGCGCTTGTACGTGGGAGGCTGAAGGATGCAAGGACAGCTTCGACATTACTGTGTTATTATGGGGAATAATGGTCTTCATTACGACAGCAAATTGAGTGGTTAATGACTAAATTACCTCTTGGTAATCATGGGCTTTTCTCACAGAGACTGGAATCTATTTTGCATTGTTTAGTAGTGAGTACACTGCTGTTTTGTGTGCTTCAACTGCAGTAATATGCTGTGGATTTAACACACGCTGAATGTGAGACCTTGGATCATTTCTCTCTTTCACAAAGCCTACCTGGAAGTCCTGGTCATCGATGCTGAACCGCTCTCTCAGATTACGGAAAACAAGAGGGCAATACTCTTTAAACTTAAAATGGCTTGGCATATTCTCTCTGAAATTCAAAGAAGAAAAAAAGAAAAGTTAAACTCCTGAATGTAACAAAGAAAAGTGTGTCACTTACACATTTTCCATACTTTTTTTTGCAAAGTCTTATCTTGGTTTAAATGAAATGCTATTAATCTGCCAATAATTTAACTTAACATGTATAAGTTGGACTGCTTTATTAACAAAATATGCTTCAGACATGTTCTTGTCAGGTATTATAAGATTCAGCGCTCTAAAATGTTTAAAAGTTTAAAATATAAGCAACTCACTTGTTGAAAAGGTGGTTGTCCACCTTAATCTTCGAGTAGGCTTTGAAGTCATCAGGCATAAGCATGATGGGGATCTGAACATGGCTCAACTCGTTTATCTAGAGAGAAGGAGAGAGAGAAAGAGAGATTCAGTTACTGGTTACTTGGTCAGGGTTCGGGTCTTTAAATGGGAGTCAAATGTAGTGGTCACCCGATATGGGGAGGGGAACGTGTGACCAACACCAATATCTTGAGAGCAAGGTGGCGTATATAAATATAAACATTTAACACAATTTTAAAATAGCGAATGAAATGTAGAAATATGTTGAAAATTAATACCCCAATTTAATTATTTGAAAGAATATGTACTCAAAATCCACCTACAAGACTCAACAGCCTGTCAAGCTTTTAATAAAAACATAATTCCAAAACTTGAAATTGCTACTGATGAGAATGACCAATACTGGTTAAAAGAATAGTTCACAGAAAAATGAAAATTTGATGTTCAACTGTTTACACCCAGGGCATTCAAGGTGTAGGTGACTTCAGCAGAACACAAACAAAGATTTGTGCACATAGATATACAGTGGGGCAAAAAAAGATGAGAGAGGCCTTTAAATTTTATCACAGGTATACCTGCATAGAGAAAAAAAATCTAGAAAATCACATCGTAGGATTTTTAAAGAATTTATTTCCAAATTATGGTGGAAAATAAGTATATGGTCTACAGCAGTAATGTTTTGGGGTTCTATCGCTGGGCAACACAGACTTTCAACTCCCTCCAAAGATTTTTTTATGGGGTTGAGATCTGGACACTGGCTAGGCCACTCCCAGACCTTGAAATGTTTTTGACGAAGCCACTCCTGGCGGTGTGTTTGGGATCATTGTCATACTGAAAGACCCAGTCACGTTTCATTTAATCTTCAATGTCCTTTCTGATGGAAGGAGGTTTTTACTCAAAAGCTCACGATACACGGCCCAATTCATTCTTTCGTTAACACTGATCAGACGTCCTGGTCCCTTTGCAGAAAAAAAGCCCCAAAGCATGATGTTTCCACCCCCATGCTTCACAGTAGGTATGCTGATCTTTGGATGCAACTCGGCATTCTTTCTTCTCCAATTCTTTGACAAGTTGAGTTTTTACCAAAAAGTTTTTTTGGTTTCATCTGACATTCTCCCAATCCTCTTCAGGATCATCCAAATGCTCTCTAGCAAACTTCAGATGGGCCTAGACATGTACTGGTTTAAGCAGGGGGACTCATCTGGCACTGCAGGATTTGAGTCACTGGCGGGGCAGTGTGTTACTGATTGTAGCCTTTGTTACTTTGGTCCCAGCTCTCTGCAGGTCACTCACTAGGTTCCACCGTGTGGTTCTAGTTAAGCAACATGACACGACCAAGACAGGGAAGTTCCCTGAAATTAAATCAAATCCCTGTTTAAATGCAGAACTTGTTATGAAAGATTATGCATGCATGTAATACTGTTGCCCTTTAAATAGGTCAAATGACTTGGATATATTTACATGTAGTATTAAGTCATAGAAAATGTAATTTCCCAACAATAAAATTGAGGCCAGTGAAAATGCTAAGTGGCTAGTAAATTTAGAAAACCACTAGGTGAGAAAAAAAAGTTAATGTCAAGCCCTGTACACACACACACACATACATATATATGTATGTATATGTATATATATTAATACTGTCACACGATTAATTGCATACGAAATATTCGTTTTTCTTTACATTACATGTGTTTATTTATTATGCTTATATTAAAACACACACGTACAGTCTATATTTTGAAGGTATTTACATGTAAATGCATTTATATATTTCTTTTCTTATATTAGATTTTATATCTAAATATATTTAATATATAAACATAACATATTTTCATTAAATACATACATGTGTTTGTATTTATATATACTTAATATACACAGTATATACAAATATATTATGTAAAGAAAAACTTTTTTTTTAAAAAAACTGAAGAGTGATTAATCTTTTTACAGTACATAAATACACATATATATATATATATATATATATATATATATATACATACACACACACACACACACACACACACATACATATATAACACTGTTATTTTTGTCAGTCGGGGGCGGGGCTTGGCGTTGATGTTTAGTTGTTACTAAAACGCCAAGCCCATCTTTTTAATGGAAGAAAAATGCTAAAAACAAGATATATTAAATATACAAAAGAAACAAAGCCATTTTTTTGCAGTTCGTAAAAAAAAAAAACCCAGATAAACATTTAATTTTTTTTTTTTTTTGGGCGAACTATCCCTTTAACAGCTATAGCAACCGCACATTTTTGACATAATTATTTATGTGACACTGAACCAATCAAAGCACAAAAACAGGAGGTGCTGAGATGTGCTGGGGACAGAAAGCCATCAGTGTGAGCGATGTGTTCTGCTCATCAGAGAGCGATATCTCTGCGGCACAATGCTCTGCTTTGCTCCGGTCAGGGTCTGAAACAATGTGCTACATTCAACAGTCATCAGTTCCTGCTTTGCACAGTTTGCTCTTGTGAAAACAACACTACAGCATTTTTGTAATAAAACCGTAATAACGGAAATTACTGCTGTACTGAAGAGAAGTGGGAATTTAAAACTGCTGTGGACAGTTCTCATTCCAACAAAGAGATCTGGTGACTCATAGGTTCTTTCCTTCTATTAAGAAATAAATAAATAACAACAGCGCCAACTAAACTCAAGAGGACTGCCGAAGCCCTTAATTACTGTGATATATTTGTTTGTTTGAGGATGTGCATGCACCAAGATAATTATAAGCAATCAAGCAGGCATGAAGCACCATGGGAGATCAAAGATTTTAAGTTTGACACTCTGCAGAAACAGACAAAGCAGTAAATAATGAATATATAAAGTGTATGAAAAGCACAATTGTGGCTGTGGTGGTGGGTATCAGAATTTTCTGCTATTTTGTCTAAATAAATGAATAATAAAACACAAAAACTGAAGTCTATGATTTGTCACAAATTAAATCTGACAGTATTATTAAACTACTAAAGATGAATTTTAAGTGAGCACAATATAGTGGTAAAGATGTACTGAATGATGAAATGATACAAGGAAATATGAGCATCACAAAATGATCAGTATCAGTATCATTCATGTTTGTTATTTAATGGAATACTAATATATTGTGCATTCCTGTAAATAATATGTAAATTTTTATCAATTGTAAAAATTAATACATTTAAATAAATCCATTAAAAAAAATGGACAACAGTCATTTAGGATCTTACATATTTACATCTTATCATTAAGAAGTACCGCATTCAATCAAGGAGAGAGTTTCAGTAAATTGCTTCATTTCCACTGAAAACACAGAGTAATATTGTAAGCTGTCAAAGGTCAAATATGTCAAATTTAGGGACTCCCTGCCTGTCAGTCACACCAGCTTCGTAAGAAGCTGGAGACAGGTTGTCTTCCTAAGACATGGAGGAGGTATTGCATCGACCCACTGCGATGTGACCTCTTGGAGAATGGAGAGCACTGAGGTCTCTAGAGACTTTCCTATTGGCTGGTCAAATGCCAGGCTTTCGGATTGAAGGCTGTCTCAGAGCCCAGCGCACTGTGAGTAAGCAGTGCTACCTACTGTAGAGAAGGCAGCATGTCAGAAATGTGATTATGTCTCATTTGTTCTGCATGACAACCTCTTTATTACGTGGCATCCATGAAATCTGAGTCAGTTATTTAACTTCCCTTGTGTATAATTAGCTTGTTCTAACATTAAAATCTGCCATTCAAGATCCATCTTTCAGTAATGTACACTTAACCCAACTTGCATTGTGTTACACAAGGTTTTCTTAGGTAAAATTTACGATTGATGCTTTTAGATGATTTAATGGTTTCATGGTCAAATGGTTGATGTTTAATCTAAATAAATAATTAATTAAATAAAAGATAAGATAAGTAAAAGTCAATTGTTTTGTTTTGGGGTTCTATCGCTGGGCAACACAGACTTTCAACTCCCTCCAAAGATTTTTTTATGGGGTTGAGATCTGGACACTGGCTAGGCCACTCCCAGACCTTGAAATGTTTTTGACGAAGCCACTCCTGGCGGTGTGTTTGGGATCATTGTCATACTGAAAGACCCAGTCACGTTTCATTTAATCTTCAATGTCCTTTCTGATGGAAGGAGGTTTTTACTCAAAAGCTCACGATACACGGCCCAATTCATTCTTTCGTTAACACGGATCAGACGTAATGTACACTTAACCCAACTTGCATTGTGTTACACAAGGTTTTCTTAGGTAAAATTTACGATTGATGCTTTTAGATGATTTAATGGTTTCATGGTCAAATGGTTGATGTTTAATCTCAATAAATAATTAATTAAATAAAAGATAAGATAAATAAAAGTCAATTGTTTTCAATTATACAACTGAATATTGTGATCTTGCCACAGCACGATAACAAAAACTATGAATAATAGATCCATTTGTGAAATGTATTATCTAACAATGTTTCATTGATTTATTTATTTTTATGGTTATGGGAGTCCAAAACAACAGGTTGACATGCATGAAAGGTTAAAAACACGTTCCGCAATTTTACCGCTCAAAAAGCAGCACCTAGTGGCAAAGAATGAATTAGCATTTTCATTCTGACCAAGACAAACATACCAACAATTGAGCAGGCTAATGTTTAATACTGACATCAGCACAAAAGGTCTTGGGAATCAACTCTTTCTTTTGAAAGACAACAACTTTATACATGGTGCACTTTTAGATTTTAAACTTTGCAGGATGTTTTCATTCACTTAGAGATGTGTTACAAACTGCATGAAAGGTTATTTTCAAAAATCCATAACAAGGGGCACTTTAACTTTAAGTAAGTATTAGATGAGGGCAAAGATATTCTAAACAAAAATATGAGAAAATAGCATGCAAAAGTAAATACACAATATCAATTGATTATTTATAGATTACTCATTTTCTAACAGTTGACCCTAAAATTTTAATTTGCTGAAAATTACTCAGATGTTGATGAGTTTATTCAGCACTACAGATTAACATATTAACTAATGGATGTCTTAAAAGAGAGTTAATTTGCAATTGTTAATTTTGGATAAACTATACCTTTTAATCAGCGTCACATGCAACATTATAATTAGGAATTAGGGGCAATTCTACCCTAAAATTACATTTCTGTCATTAATTACACAACCTCACGTCGTTATTTTCTATTTTAAAGGTGAACTATTTATTCCAATGAGTTTTACTCGTCATTTCTGTTAAAAAAAGACGTCAGTCGAGTCCTCTTCTGCTCAGTAAGAAACCTGTGGGGCAAACCGAGTGAACTGTGGGTTACCGAAGCTCTTTACGAGAATGCAAATTGTGAAAGGAAGTCAGGCATTTTAAACAAGGTCACTTGAAACCCTTTAAAACACCTCGCTCCTGACACAAGCAAGCGTAAGGAGGCTGTAATGTATGCTGTGGTTACTGCTTGGTGAGTTCTCGTCTTTCACACGGTGGTCAGAAAATGAGAATATGTTGAGCACGAAGTATGAACTTTTACTTGTGACACCAAGTAAGCCAATCTGACACGGCTTTAATATCAGGTAAATTTCAACAAAAATGTTATGCTTGGACTGTAAATATGATTAATCTTTTTTTCATACTGTTCAAGGAAATTAAATGTCACATGAGGAAGCAAGCGCTATGTACATCGGAAGCAAATTTTATGAAAGTTTATGCCCACTCATCACTAAAACTGAAACTATTTTTTCTCTCGATTGTGCTGACACAAACTGTTCTTCCTTTTTATAAAATAAATAAGCTGTCTGACCAGAAGAAACATAACTGCTCTTTGGGCCTCCGCCAGGCAGTTGTACACACTATTTATCAAAGATCAGGCAGAGCACTGCTGCACATGACATACAAGCATTCAGAGATGAAGCCACAAGAACATGACACTAAATCACCCACAAACCAAAAGGGGACAAAAATCTCCATCTCATCACCTTTATGTTCTAAATAACATGTAAAAAACTGTAGCATAGTGACACAGTAAATCCACAGTTTTTTCCCCCTGCAGGATGGGATTAATGCGGTGTTTATTTGAAATGCAATTAAAGCTAAACGGTAATGTGAGGGGTTAAGAGGCAACAGACGCTTGCAGAAACATGTGCGAGCAGGATGAGGTATGAGCTGTGCTTTCTAGAGGACTAAAGCCTATCTACTGGCAATGGTGGAGCAACAGCGAGCACAGAGGGAAACTGCTCCCTGTGGCCCCCCCGTCATCTGCGGCAGGGGGCCCTCTCAGTCTATTTTGGAGACCAAACCTATGCCTTTTAAGGACTCAGTACCACGTGGACAAATAGGGAACTATGTAGGTTCCTTATTTTATTAAACAAAATATATCTGACACCTTGGTCCATGAATAACAAGGGCTAAAGGCAAAAATGACACTAAAAGTGACTAAAGCCAAATAAATCATTTCTGGGAGATTGAATGCCCCTTAGTTAACTTCTCTTTCTACCATCAAAGATATTTTATATTTCATTATTTCAATTAGGCTAACTAATTCAGTGAAAGTATTTAGGTCACTGTAATGTAGCCTGTGATTCACCAACAGCAAGTGTTGTTATTGTTAAAATGTAACATTAAAAACCTAATATGCAAAACTGAAAACAAAATTTTGAATGTCTGTGTTTTTTCACCATACAATTGATAGTTTTCAATCACGTGACCAGTTCGACGACCTGGAGGGCAACAAGCATCTGTCAAAAATCTGTCAATCTGTTTCACAGCTGCAAATATTTATTTATATATCACCTCTCAAAACAATAAAATACATACAAAAGGTATGTGAACAAAATTTAAGTTCTGGCCATTTGCAATCTATATTAAGCACCCGCGGCAATATTTTAATCATTAAACAATGTGACAATATGTTTTAGAAACAATTAAAGTGCCATAATATATTAAAAACATTAATATATAAATATCAAATTCAGTAATCAATGTATTAACGATGCGTAGTTTACATAGCAAAGCAGATGAGGCCGGAAAATGAATGCAATTCGTTTAATGGTTAATGGTGTTTTCCTTATAACTTAATTTCTATGGGAAATCACCTAATGTAAAACTTTGCATGTTGCGTTTATATTCTGGCTTCATCTGCTTCCATGTAAAAAAACATAAATCTTCAATAAGTTGTTTACTGAATTTCACCTTTTAATGTCTGCAGTTTACTGTATTACTACATAATGCAAAATGCATAGAAATGACTGGCGGTCAGTGGAGCAAGCTTAGTTTTGCCCGCCAGGGGAAACTATCAATAGAAATCAATGGTAACCGAGTCTGTTTGGTTATCAAATATAAGACAGAGAAAGAGAAAAAAGGAAGTCATACAGGTTTGTTACAAGAGGGTGAAAAAAAAGACAAAGGGTTAATTTTAGGCTGAACCATCCCTTGAATACAAACAATTAAATGTCCATTCTTATAAATTAATGAAAGTAAATATATGTTACCTTATATGCTATTACGAGAAAAACATGAGTGCCTGTACTGTTTTCCCCCCAAAAAAGCAAAAGAAAACTAGTCATTAAAGCTGGTAAACTTGATCCAATAAATTCTACTCAGTGAGCCGGTGATGGAGCGTGAGCAGTTTTAGAGACGTTGCACTGCACAAGATTAGAAACTGTGAGAAACTGGAGTAGACAACATACTCCACTGTCCCAGTTTCCACCTACATGCTAGATCCTTTGAGGATCCAGGGATTGTGGCCTAACATTTTCAACAAAGCCAGGGGCAGCTGCACAGGATCTCCTCTGCTAGTTCCCTCATACTTACATAAATACAAATAACTTCCAAAAGCCACTGCTATTATACCCTCCCCACTGCACCAAGGCCATGTTATAGGTGTTTTAACAAGTCTGCAGTGACGGTTTCATTTGTTTGAGAACTAAGCACTTATCTCTGTGCACCCATCTCATCGGCCAAGTTTCACACTACCACTTCCTGTTTGTCTCCATGGTAGCGAAGTCAGGTTTTCCGCTACAGAGCTGACAAGCTTTGCACTCCATCAGTGCAGGAAGCCTAGTTCAGAGAATGCTCATCCTCCAACCAGATGTTTATAAAACTCTTTGTTTCTAAGCAGCGCAGTCATATCTAGCGGTCCTAGTGGGGTGTTCGGTATTTCATACTCGACGTCAACAATGCCTCCATTTATTACATGTGTGTGTGTGTGTGTCTAGGAGTCGGAAAACAGAAGCAACAGTAAGATCTAACACAGATCTGTCAGATTATATTCAGACAAATTAAACACTAGTAGTAGATTCACTCACAAATAAACAAATTGTCATTATTTTCTCACCCCCATGTCAGTAGAAACCTGACTTTCTATCTTCTGTAGAACACAAAAAATTTTGAATATTGTTTTAACATTTTTGTGCATATAATGAAAGTCAGTGGGGGCCAAAGCAAATCTAAACAAACTGACTTTCATATGGACGTTTTTTTTGTTTTGCCTTCAACAGAAGAAAGTTTCAGAACATAAAAGGGAGTAATTGACGACAAAAAAACTAACGCTTCAACACATTATCAGCGTCAGCAGACTTCATTTCGAAAAACCTTTAGGCTTTAACACAAAGAAAAAGTGTTGTGGGAATCAGGAAGGGATTTATCTAACCAAATTCTCATTCAAATTCTTGAGGAAGGCTAAAGAAAACGCCCTAAAGGTCACACATGAGGCTATTCATAGTTTGCCCACATGCATTAAAGCCATTTCATTTACACTCTAAAAAAAAATAGTTCATCAGCTGCGAATGCTGATACTGAGCTGCTATATTAATGTCAGCATTTAAAAACGTCTTGCTGTGCTGGTCAGCAAACGCATAGCAACAGAAACAAGAATAATTGTATTAAAAATACCGAGATTGTTGAAGCATTTAGACACATCCGTCACTCGAAATCTATACGTTTGTTTTAAAGACAGCATGAGTGTGATTAAAAGGCACATGTTGATCTTTGGCTACTCAAGGTTGAGGTAAATCCGTTACTCAGGTCATTCACCTGTACTGCCCTCATATGAATAACAAACCTGCTGGCATGCAGAATTTGTGTAGACGTCATTGAGTAAGCCTTGCAAATAAAGAAGAGAATGCCTATGAATGAACTGACCGACTGCCGTTAGTTTTGATTTATCTTTCCTCACGGTACAGAATGAAATGGCTACACAGATAAGAAGTGCCGTGGTGATTAGCAAATTTCTTTTTGCTGAACCTGATACGCCTACGATAAAGTAAATGGCAAATAGCATCCCACATGCGCTTCAGCAGAAATGCGTTTTACTGAGAAGAGCATGTGAAAATGATCTACAGATGTACTGCTAATCAAAGTGACTGAATGAGCTTTAAAAGACTTTGAAGATCATCAGCGTTTGCCTTAGGCGGTTTAAAAATAAAATAGTGTGTCTATTTTCCCAGTGCCACAGATCGGCTGCTGTATCTTGCGTATTTTTAGAAACTCCTTATGCAATCCAGACACAGACATAGAAACCCTTGGTCAGGGCGGGAGAGTCTGGGAAGTATGGAGGGCTTAACAAAAAGAAAAGT
Source organism: Enteromius trimaculatus (assembly GCA_032361065.1). NCBI lineage: Eukaryota > Metazoa > Chordata > Actinopteri > Cypriniformes > Cyprinidae > Enteromius > Enteromius trimaculatus. Next base: position 7,878,577 of record JAUMHP010000082.1, on the reverse strand, counting down.
AAGAGATGAAGAGATTAAGAGAGAGTAAAGACCTGTACGGAGTAAGCAGAAAGGGCCGGGCAGAGGAACAGCCAAGAGTGACTAAAACTACCACTTCCTACAGTGTTTGGTTTCATAATCATCTAAACTGAATATCTGCCTTATTAGCATTAATTCCCATATCAATTTCAATGCATATACAAATTAGTCTTTAGTAGACGCACAAAAACCGACAGCTTGAGAGCACAAAAGCTGAGATGCTCCTTGATATGAGACAGAATAAGGTTACATTATTTCCCCATTCACTGGTTTGCTAATCAAATTCAAGCACTGTGGTCCTTAGTGGTCAAGAGCTGCTGCTTTTCTGTTTAGTAGTCTGAGCTCAGTGAGGGCCTGCAGCTGCATGCATGATTCATTAGCAGTGGAAGCACCACAGAGAGCTGCACCAACTACTCCACCCTCAACTTTCTTGACCACATGCTCTTAGAGTTGCTTGATATCTAAAATATCCAGAACTAAATATCCACTCGCAATCTACAGAATGTAGTAGCACTACTTTGATTTAGTGCACGGCAGTCAATGTATTTAACTGATGGGGCTGTCACAGATAAGGAGGGATCTGTTCTCTGCTTCTCTCGTGCTTTTTGGCCTCCCCCTCTCTCCAATTCCATTCCAGCCCTGCAAGACCTGACCTCCGCTTTGACCCATGGTACAAAGCACCAAAGATCTCTGTTGAAGTTTATAGCATGCAAAACAATCTAACAAATGACTGTGATTTAATATTTTAATGTAAAACAACATTAATGTTGGCATAAAATGAAAAAATTAATTTCTCCTATAATCTTTATTAATTTTTTTTTGTCATTTTTAAACCTTCTGCAGTGCTAGAAGTCCTTCACCATTTTTAAAAACTAGCTTTTTTTTCCATCAGCACATTTGTTGTATTTGTTTTTGGTAACTGACTGGTTGTAAGCCTCACTAATTTGAGCTTAGTTGGCTAAAAATTGGCCAAAACGCAACATGAGGGTTTATTACAACGTAATAACACAGTATTCAAGTGAAATACTTTTACAGATACTTTTTTGTTTGTTTGTTTTTAAACCAGTTTCACCCAATGTCACCAAATACTTCTGTTACATTGTGACTTTAACAAGAAACAACATTATAATTCTGGCCATAACAAATAATTGTCAGTAGTTACTTTAAAATTATATTACACATTTTTTTTTTATTTAAAAAGTACAATTAATCAAATAATAATAATAATAAAAATAATTAATCCTGTAAAAAATAAAATATATATTTTGTTGATGCAAACTAGGTTAGACAAAGACAAAAATAATTTAAAAATGTGGAAAAAGTAAACAATTAAATATTTAATATTAACCAATATAAATAAAGAAATAATAACTAATATCAGTATTTATATTGACATGAACACACATGCATGTGCACTTTTGAATATCCTTTCATGTGTTTTTAAAACTATGAATTATGTATTTAAAATTATTTTTGATAAAGGAAAATTAGGATGTGCTTTTACAAAAGGCCATGAGTACAATACAAATAGCTACATTATTTTCATGCCTTTTCAACTGGAACATTTTCTTAAATGTCAACCATCCACGTAGGCTACATTTATCCACTGTAAATATACAAATAAATCAGAAAAATGACACTTGAGGATGGTATGTGTGACTGGAAAATAACAAAACTTTAATACGTCTCAGACAACTAAACACAGCTACCATTTGGAAAATGTCAGCAGACAGTGTAGAAAAAAAGAAGAAACAGAAAACAAGCTGCAACTCATTAAAAGACGTTAAAAGAATGACATTTTAAGACACTTTCATGTAGAACGCTAAAGGAATAATGTATGTTTGGTCTGTGAAAGTTCATTATAGGAAAACCAAACAGCTGGAGGTGAAGACTGGACAACCAAAGAAACACACATAAACGCATCTAAATCTGAATGATTTTGTTATCTATACAGCAAACACTCCCATTCTTCATCTCAAAAATAAGTCGAACAGACCCACAAGTATATGAACATGAACCACTCCCAACTGAAACCATGCATAGGCCTATAAGAGAAACACATCAGCAAGGCTTTCCTCTTCAAAGACAGACAATGGTGCAAGCAATAACATTTAGTAGACAGCTGAGATGAGTCTTGCTTCAGCAAACCTCTAAGCTTATCATCGCAACCAAAACTTCCAACAGGAAATGATTAGTCACCCACAACTCCACTACTCATACCGATATTATTTTGCAACCTCTTTGCATGCACAAAAAAATGACAGAGGCTTGGCCATAAGATTCTATACTGCGTAAGTCTCAAATGAAGGTTTTAGACTAATTTCCATTAATATGATCATGTTTGCAAAAGTTTTCTGACAGGCACAATAACCTTAAGTGCACAATTCTTTATGTAAACATTGACAGGTGTTGTTCTCATGCTATAAGGAATGTGTTAAGTTGCAATTGCAAGTGTTTGAAGGAGCAAAACAGAACGTTGTCCATTAAACTGAAGGTTAGGCAAGTGAAATCAAAGCAGACCTCTGATGGTCATGAAGTGCATATACCCAACAGATGGTGCCAATTGTCCGTTGCGAGACATGCTGAACTTCTTTTTTTCTCGTTAACTCTAATGCACTGATCAATAACGGACACAAACAAAGAATAAAAAGCAGATTTTTGACTCACCGAATGGTTTATTCCCCACATGAGAACACTGAGGAGAGGGTCGCTGGCACGAAACAGCTTCACTTTTTGAGCCACGAAGTGTTTCTTCTTCGTTTTTGTTTTGCTCGCAAACGATGAGACAGTGTTACCAGCCGAGGCCATTGTTTGTTGTATAACAATAAATTAACTATCACACAGTGACAAGTGTTTTAATTAAGCTAGTGGGGTCCTAACTGTCTCTTAGTAAAATATCATTTGGCATAACGTTCAGTTAGCTAACCGCAGCCAGCTAGCTGTACCAACTCAACTATTAGCTCGCTAGACAGATAAATATTTCGCCAAATGTGCTAAAACAGTCTGCTGTTACATATAGCATTAAAGTTCACAACAAAAAGCCGTTTTATTTTCTAAGTTCTCGCCCGTAAACTGCAAAAGCTCCTTACGACTTCATTAGTAAGCCCTCCTTACTTGCTAACTAGCTAGCCTGCCAAGCCAGTCTTACCTCGGGAGCTTTTCTAACACTTTACAGAAAAAACAAACCAAATACTGACCGATATCTCTGAAAATAAGGAATAAAATGCAATTTGAGCGACGTCAGTTTAATTTAAAGAAATAAGAGCAGATGGAGAGACATCCACTGCGGCGCTGCTCCGTTAGCATGCTAACTCACCCCAGTCAGCCCAAGCCAACAACCCTTCAAATATGTCTCAAGCAAAATCCCACTCCCACTTTCTTTCTTTGTCGTTTGTCTGCCCCGAAAAGGTGTTTATTTTTAGGCGCAGCCAGTATTCCGAGCGCGGAACGTGTCCGGGTCTGAATTCGGCGTGAATTTTGTCAGCTATATTGCTTGAAGTTGGCGTATCCTGCTCATCCGCACTGCTATACCAGACTGACGGACTGACAGCTACACACACACGCACACACGCACGCACGCGCGCGCACACACACGCTTTGATTTATAACGCAAATATTTATTTTTTATTGAGGTCGATCTTGATTCAGAGGGAAATGTTATTTGGCACAAATGTTAAAAGCACGACAGATAGATAGATAGATAGATAGATAGATAGATAGATAGATAGATAGATAGATAGATAGATAGATAGATAGAT
>JAUMHP010000082.1:7861862-7874701 GCA_032361065.1 Enteromius trimaculatus | reverse complement strand
ATAGATAGATAGATAGATAGATAGATAGATAGATAGATAGATAGATAGATAGATAGATAGATAGATAGATAGAAGGAGGGACAGACAGATAGATGGATGGATGGACGGTTACACCCAGATCAGCCTACTGCTGAACGTGCTCCTCATTCCAAACATGGAGTGGGTGGGTTCCACTCTCCATGAGTCTGGACATGATTCTCATCTGAAGGTCCAATGTGACAGTTTAGTCATCTTAGATGGAGGGAAATCAAGATGTTTTTGTTTTTATTTGGCCCCAGCTTTGTCAACAACAGCATCTGCAAGATTACTGACACGTTCTAATAGCTTGATTTATTAAATATAACTAGATAAAAAAAAGTTTGTCAAAAGTTTCAAAAAGTTTAAAATAGAAGTTAAAAAAGTTAAAACAGTTTAAGTTATAAAAGTTTTTTAAGTTTAAGTTTTATGTTTTCAGCCTGAAAGAGTCACAAATAGATTATAAAGTTAGATAGATCTTCATTTTTGTGAAACTCACACCCGGTGAGTTTCTCAAGCCAACTTAATTAAATAAGTATGTATATATTATTTATTCAATGCATAGTGCTTTTGGAAAATTACTTCCAAAATAAATGAATCCAGAACTTTACAAACAAATAAGACTTTGTTTGCTTGGACTGTTTGTCACATATCCTAATTCACGTTTCAGTGGTTATTTCATGTTTTATGGGGATGACATTTATTGTACTGGGCTACTGCTGTTTGTGTTACTAGTAAGATACTAAAAAGTTGGGCAACACTTTATTTAAAGGTGTCCTTGTTACAGTGCAATTATGAGTAATATTAGTTAAATACATGTGCTTACTTTATGGTTAGGGTTTGGCTTAGAGTTACTTGCATTATTGAATTATTTTGTGTAATTTAAAAATGATTACGTCAGAGCCACCTAACGGTTCATGAGCGACATATTTTAAACATAAATAAATAAATGAGCAAATCTGTTTGGGAGTGATTCTTGCTCCACCTACAGGTGAAAGGGTAAGTTACATCTGTCACCTAGCAACAGCAGCAAGCTAAACAGAAACCCAAACACATACAGCTTCCCACGCTGCTGGTATTTTTTATCTTTTGTATGAGTTGCTTATTATCAAAATTTGTAGATATAATTTGTTAAGATGCTTATTGATACTATTTATTTCGTTGAAAGGGGCGCTGTATTTGTTTTTAAATAGTGTTCTTTTTTAAAGGCCTGTGAAGTATTTGAGATGGGGAAAAAAGTCAAAAAAGAGGCAGAGCCATTCTCGAAAGATGTGGTACGTGTGATTTTATAGGTCTTTCCTGGAATATTATACAACCTTTTAATAACTTGAATTAACAACTTTTACTGAATTACACTTATTCTTTCAGTTTGACCCTTTACCTATCGAGAGCAAAACAGCCGCGACTGCGGTTCTTATGCTTAGCTCCCCTGAAGAAGAGGTGCTGGCAAAAGCTTGCGAGGCCATCCACAAATTCGCAGAAAAAGGTAACAGTGTCATCTAATCTTGTAGTCATCATCTTAAGGTCACTGAGAATTTTGCAGAGGTTAGTGCTCACTATATTCCCATGTGTGGCTCCCCTTCATCGATCCGTGTGTGTTTTGCTGTTGTGTTGATATTTTTAGGTGATGAGAATAAGACTTCTTTGATGTGCTTGGGAGCGATTGAACCACTTTCTCGTCTCATATCTCACGAGGACAAGACTGTGCGCAGGAATGCTGTCATGGCTCTGGGCGTCATGGCTTCTAACAGTACGTAGGGTATAAAAATAGGCACTGTCAGGAAATCAAAGGATGTTCGGCAACATAGTTTTCATTTTAGCTGTCATATTTAAACAGATGAAGTAAAAAGGCGTTTGAAGAAGCTGGATGTGATACCTGCAGTCATCAACAAACTATCACCTGAGGGTAATGGCACATTTTATAACTCTAACTTTCAATTTTAGTACACACCCACACCCACAGATAGATAGAAAGAGAGAAGAACAGAGAGAGAAATATTTTGTAACAATAAGTCTGTACTATCGCATTACTATTCATTTGACATATTGATTTTTTTTTTTTTTTTTTGTACAAACCTTACCTGCAACTTTTTCTTTCCTTAGAGAATGTTGTAGTCCACGAGTTTGCCACTTTGTGTTTGACATCATTGTCAGTGGACTTTAGCTACAAGGTCCAGATTTTTGAGCACAAAGGTCTTGAACCTCTTATTCAGCTCTTATCCAGCCCGGATCCTGATGTGAAGAAAAATTCAGTGCAGTGCATCTTTAATCTTGTACAAGTAAGACAACAGATTCCAAGTCAGACAGAAGGTCTGTTGTGAATTAGACTAAAAGGCATCGGTCAGGGTGGTATTTTGGTCGCCGTGATTTAAGACATGATCCTGGATCAACATTACTGTCCAAAAATATAGACTTATCCCTACCCCTACCCAAAATGTATGCCTAAAATCAGTGGGAAATGATTGCTGATTAACAAGGGTGTTGAAGCCTGATCATAAAAAATGATTCCTCAATTCTGATTTGTCAAGAAATCTTGTACTTTGTGAAATCAGGCTCACGGTGGTAGGTCACGGCACTAACAAAACACATTAGACCAAAATTGAATTTGAAATGATTTGTATTTTGAACGATGCCATAGATATTCAATCAGCTTTAAAAGCATAACTCTTTGAATAGCAGAAGGATGCAGTTAAAATCAATTATCTGTGCTCTTCTCTTCTTTGTGCACACTCAGGATGTTCAGAATCGAGCAGCCCTACAGCAACTAAATGGCCTCCCCCCACTTCTAGAACTGCTACGCTCAGAGTTCCCAGTTATTCAGCAACTAGCACTACGCACCATTGAGAACATCACCACTGACAGTGAAACTCGCCTGGCCTTTAGGAATGTACAGGGCTTTGACAGAATCCTGGAGATCCTCGGGACCAAAGTAGACTAATTATTCTCATCTAAATTATTCATGAGCACTTTTTGAAACTGCTTCTTAGTCACCTTCATTACGAGCAATCAAACTTTCCATACGCACGTTGAGAACAATTTCAGCAATTCAATGAAAATCAAGCAACACACGATTGAGCAGTAATTAGCAGCCGTGTCTCCTCCCTACAGGAGTATAGTGACCTGCACGAGGTGGCTCTCAGGGTTATCTCGAACTGTCTGGAAGACAGCGAGTCCATGCAGCTTATTCAGACGATGGGCGGCCTGGAACAGCTACTACAGTTTGTTGGCACATCCACACTGCCTGAAGCACAGGCTAATGCAGTCAAAGCCATAGCCAGGATGGCACAGAGCAGTAAGGGGAAAAAAAAAACTGTTGTCATTTTTTGACAAATGAGTTTGTACTCTATCAGACAAAATGTGCAGAAACAGCTTGTCACTTAAAGGTACATCTTTGCACTTCATGTATAATGTTTGTTTTGGACCTTAAAGGGGTAGTTCACAGAAAAATCGAAATTTGTTCATCATTTACTCACCCTCTTGTTAGTTGAAAACTTTAATTGTGGAACATAGATGATATTATGTGTGTTTTACTAGTCAGACAAGTTTGGAACAACGTGGGTGAGGAAATGTTGACAGAATTGAAGTTTTATTATCCATATTGCATATTTGCAGTAAGCGCGCATTAGTATTTTATTGGTGGCTGTTATAAATATGGATAATAATACCTTAGGATGTATATTAGCATATACATGTTTGCAGTGCAAAGTTGCATGTTAGTTTTTAAGAAAACATATTACTAAGACACATATTAGCACCTTAAGAGAATATATTAGGATTTTAAAGTTGCATTACTGTGAATAAATGTACTTCTTGGTAGAATATTAGCTTAAGAGGAGATATACTAATTCATGTGTACTTATTTGTAGGTACATATGAGTACTTTAAGGTAGCATATTAGTAGTTAAAGAGCACAAAGTACTACATTAAAGGGGGCAAAGTTGTACTTTAATGTTGCTTATTAGTACATATTAAAACTTTAATGATGTACATTTGCATTACAGTTACTTATTAGCATTTTATAAGAGAACCTTAGGACAAATGAATGTTTATACAGTTTAGAGAGTTTTGCACAGTTTGTCTAATAGTGTATATTAGTAGAAACTGATATAAAGCAATAGACAGAACAGGATTTTCTTTTACAATACAACTGTATAACAAACCAAATTTTATATTGTGTTTTTTCTCTCCGTAAAGGTGAGAACAGAAAAACTCTGCATGAACGGAATGTAGAAAAGACCCTGACTGACCTTCTAGTGCAGGAGAATGAGAGCGTACGCAACGCTGCATGCCAGGCTGTGGCAACAGTGAGCAAAAACCCTTCCAGCAGAGACACATTCAGAAATCTGGGTAATCTCACTGGCATCAAGCATTTATTTGCCTTTTTAATTCAATCTGACTTTAGTTTTGTCAAAATTATCTCTCTTGCCATGCTGATGTGTCCTTGCATTTCAGATGTGATCAAGCCTATTGTGCAACTGTTGAGCAGTGAAGGGAGTGAGTTGAGAATGGCTGCAGCAGAGGCCCTGTCCAGCTTGACCAGTGACAACAATCTCAATGCTTAGTGAGTCATAATTTGGAAATGCAACAAAACTACATAGTCAATACAGTATTGCACAGGTCTATAGTAATGCACCTTTCTTTATCACTTTTTCAGTGCTATACATGATGCAGAGGGTGTCAAGCTCTTGGTGCGACAGCTGCGGGACAGCTGCATGGGTGCAGCTGTGTATGCGGCATCAGTCTTGACAAAAATGGCATCGCAGGAGGAACTGCGTAGAAGCATTCTGGCCCATGAAGCTATGCCAGCATTGGTGGAGCTGCTGCACTCCACTGATAATAACATTCTCATTAGTGCAACGCAGGCTGTGGCTTCACTGGCCTGTGATGCAGAGGCCAAGACGGAGGTAACAGTGCACAAAAGAGTCCATTTCAAAGGTCTATACAGTCACTATAGCTTATCAGCAAACTGACTGTACATTTTTTTCTGGGTTAGGTTGTGAAGGACATAAATGGATATTTTTGTACTTTACATTATGTGCAGTTTCTGATCATTGTTTTTTGTTTGTTTGTTTTTAAATGCAGCTGAGAAATGTTGGAGGCCTGTCACCTTTGGTTCAGCTGCTCAAATCTATCAATGCTGAAATTCGAAGAAATGCTTCTTGGGCAATTAATGTTTGTGCATACGATGAAATAACAGCCCTGGAATTGTGTAATGCCGGGTAAGCATGTTTTATGCTTTAATACACTAAATTTCCCACACTAAAATTCACATTTTAGAGTATATGAATAAAATATATAAGACAAGTTTCCATTCCTCATTATTATGTGCCTTGGATTTAGGGAAAATAAATAAATTAATAAAATAAAAATAATAATAATAATTGACTTGCAAGCATTTTAACTAGCCTAGAGATGTTTGCAACATTTGTAGAATTAACTGTTAAAGTAAAAAACCAATAGATGGCAGTAAATCCCAAATATCAAAATCATTTTTGATTTCTGTACTGCATATGAATATTTTATAAATATCACATTTTTTCATTAGCCATTTCCATTCTAATCGCAGTATTTTTGTATTCAATTAAATTTAAAGACATTTTATATTTATATATTACATTTTTATATTTTAATAAATCAGCATCATTTTCATTATTTTATATCAGAATATATGAACTATCATAATTTCTTTTAAAAATAATATCACAAAGCAATACTACTATTAATGAGATCCTAATGGGACTACAATCGGGCTTTTTCTTAACATATTTCTTTTGTTTTGGGTGCAAAATAAGACCAGGACATGTTTGACTCTTTCAGATGTTTTGGCTGGTTAAGGGTCTTTTCATTGATTCAGTCATTTAGATTTGTTGTCATCAATCTTACAGAGCTCTGGAGATACTCCAGGAAATCAACCTGTCACCAAACCGTAACAACAAATTTAGTGAGCTGGCACTACAGAAGCTTCTGGACAGTAATCTATCCTTGAAGTATAGTCTGACAGGACACCTGTCAGCCAGCGATATAACTACAGATGGCTTCTACGACCCTGGAAAGGTCCAAATGTGAATGTTTTTCAAGAACAACAAAAAAAAAATGTTGTAGATGTTGCACACATCAGTCAATCTGTCTTTCTTTTGCTTTTTTTTCCCTTCCTTCTGCAGATAAGAATGGGTCATCGGGTTCTTACCTTGGAGGAAATATCAAAACAAGTTGTCAACAAACATCGAGCTGCTATAGCAGTGAATGGGAAACCCCCGGATCGGTACGTTAAGGCCAAGGGTTATGTTTGGGCAAACCTGCTGTTTCAAATTACTGTTACATGATTCTGCTCAACTATTGTATTTGCAAACAGCTCCACAAATAATAATTTCCTCACTGATTTAGTGGATAAGTAGTCATTTTAGGGGCACACTTAATCAAATGCATGCTAAACGCCCTTTTCACTAGTATTTAGATCACTTTTCACTTTGGAGAGAAAACAAGCTCTTTGTGGAGAATAAAGACTTTCAGAGCCTGCCCCCTTCCACACCATTAGTTCTACAGCAGCACACTTGAATATTAAATACCTCTGTTGCACTACAGATAGATGTTAATAGATGAATTTCCCCAGGGGACAATCTAAATTCTTTTGCATGCATTGGCTCGGGAATCTGGCCCAGAGATCCCACAGGAGAAACTGAGGGCCAAGCAACACAATTTATGCTCAGTTCAAATTAATTACGTTCGAAGATTCTAAATTACAAACAGAACATTACTTGACAGCTTTAAGTGTTTGTTTTTGTGTTTGTTCTAATGTTGAGGTTTGTGGATTCAGATCTACCATCCAAGTTTGTCAAATGCCAAGTGAGCACAAAAGTTATTTGATCCACGGCTCTAGGAAATGTTGTGATGGTTTTGCATAGTGAATGTTAAAGGCATAGTCCACCCAAAAATGAACCCAAAAATAAAAATGAGATATTTAGCATTAAATGACTTACTCATAGTGGAGCCTTTGCAGTAAATGGGTGACGACAGAATGAGAGTCTGAACATAATAAAAAATATCACAATAATTCACCAGTTATTATTATTGCCTTGTGTAATAATAAGTCCATGCAATACTTCTCTAAATATGATAGGATAAATAAACACTCTCGTCTACATCTTGGATGGCCTGAGGGTGAGGAAATTGCCATTACTGGATGAACTGATCATTTAAGGTAAAAAAAACCCCAACTAATTCTTTCCACTTTTTCTGTCAGATTTATTACCAAGGAAGCAGATGATCGTAAGCAAGATAGTCCAACAGAAACTACAGCCTCATCTGTTCTGAGCAGCAAAAGAAGCAGCAAAACACCAAGGTGTGAGTTGTTTTTACTTATAGACAGGCTTTTTGTAAACCATCTTTCTCACTCTGATTTCTCTTTCTAAAGTAAAATGAAGGGAAAGGGTCACAAAGAGGATGAGAAAAGAAAGGATGAGGATGAGTATAAGCCACAGCCAGAGATGGTGGTGGACGAAGCATGGAGCTTGCCGTATGACGCTGCTTTTTATAACCTTGTCAGAGAGGCAGTCAAATCCATCTTGCCACTACAGGATGTGGTCAAAATGCATACGGCTTTGGCTATGTGAGTTTTTTCTCATTGTCATCCCTTAATCAACATCCACATGTCTGCTGAAATATGACAAGTGATGTGATTTTGTTTCACAGGTTAGTGTGTGAAGCAATGGGCGGCCGGGTTGAACCAGAGAAGCTTCATGACTTTCTGTGGGAACTACACATAAGTGAGCTGAAATTTGAAGCCTGCTCCAACATCGTTCTCATTGGAAAAATAAAAAAAGGAACCTACTTTCATAGAGCATTGCTTTACAAGGTAATTTATGTGTCCTTATGTCCTCCAGAGATCCTGTGCCATTGGCAAAACCCTCTCTCTTCTTGACTGTCTATAAAAATGGTCTAACAGTTTGGCTTTGTGCAACCAATGATGTAACCGTATTCAGCAATAAGAATCACATACCGAAAAGACAAAATTAACCACTGATGTGAATATTTGATAAGGAAGTGTGGTTACGGGGTTGAGTTGAAACACATATTTCTGCCCAATTGTGTGTAACATTAATTGCCATCAATCTTAGGTTTTGGCAGACCGGATTGGGCTGAACTGCAGTCTCATAAGAGGAGAGTACAACCGTGCCTGGAATGAAATTTTCATCACCAGTCCAAAGAAAACTTACGGCTACTCTCAGCCTGAATGTTACATCATAGATCTCATGCATCAACCTGGAAACCTCATGAAAAGCAACTCATCGGCAGCTCTAGCATATCAGACCATTTAATAGCAATATTATGTTCACAAACACACACACACACAGTTCAGATTTAAATTTGTTTTTGAAATTAATTTTGGTTTTAGTGTCAACTCTGTCAAAGGTGAAATAAATTAAATTCTAATAAAGTATTACCAAAAGTATGTGAATTCTGGTCAAATCTTATTTGTATGCATTATATCTGATTGTAATAACCGGTTGTCGAAGGCGGTGCTCGTTACTCTTCCAAGTTCAAAGTCTGAGATGAAATATGATAAGCGCCTAAACATTTTGATAAGACCGAAAACAAGGAACCCAAAAATCACATTTTTTAAAAACGTCGACGTGCATGATGCGGTTAGTCCAGTGACGACGAGAGGTGCAAAGTTTGATCAGTTTCAGTCGACCGTGACCCATAAAGTCCGAGTAATGACCGGTTTCCGCTGCTCGAGCTGTGAGGGGGGGAATGCACACCACTGAGCTCAATTCAGCTTCTTTTCAGTCTTTTGGTGTTGCTTATGTGAACTAATAGTGGAGAACGTCAGGTCACTGGATGAAATCATATGTCGAGAAAAATGTCGCGTTTTCTAATTCGCTTCTCCTCTATCGTTTCCAACGGAGCGACGGTCAAATCAATTTTACCTCACAAGAGGATATTTGTAGGGATTCGGCTGGTGTCTACATCAACGGGTATGGATTCTTATCCTCGATATATATATATTGTGTTTACAAATGAAGTACCTCAGGATATTCTTTACATTGTAATTATTGTATTTAATGCAATTTACATTTTGTGCAGTTCAACTTCGTTATCTAGCAAGTCGGTGCAAAGTGCAGTTATTCTAGTCATGTAGCTCAGAACATGCATTCGTGACCCGATTACTCAAACACTGTTGTCTTTTGAGAAAGGCCTCCAAATGTTTCTAGCTATGTGATGCCTGCTCAAATAAGTAAATAAATAAAATAATTATAATCTTTGAACTGACTGAAATTATGCTACTAGAAATAATGGAAATGCTCAATGTATATAATTTTAGATAGTTATAATAGCATATTTGACCTTATTAAACCACATCTCAGATCTCATAAAAGCTTTGTGTTGATTTTGATTTCTCAACTTCTCTGATGTCACTGCCTGGCGAATGACGTCATTAAAATCGAGCTTTGTTAGTTAAAGGGATACTATAATACCAATTTGATAGCATGCTATTTTTCCAAGACATGTTTGTTAACATTTGCATTAGAGAAAGGTTATAAGGACGAAATGTTTAGATTTTTATTTGTAACAATTCTTTACAAACTGAGATTATTATCTATTATTTTAAACTTATGCCTTGGAACAAAAAATATATTGCGTTTATGGCTTTATACAGGTTTGCAGTCACTGACACGTTATGACCAGTCCACAGACTGGCAGAGGAAGCTGACTCCAGAACAGTATGTTGTTACAAGAGAAAAGGGCACAGAGGTGGTAAGTTAACAAAACAATAATAATGTTTAAAGTAGCTAATTTGGTAACTCAAAAGAATTTAGCTCACACAATCTTATGGATGTTTTATTATATCTTTAAGAAAAAATATATAAGTACACTTTTTTTATTTTATTTTATAGCCATTCAGTGGTATCTACTTGAATCACAATGAGGTTGGCATGTACCACTGTGTTTGCTGTGACTCCCCTCTTTTTAGGTAAGATTAAAAAAAGAAAAAATTAAATCAAAATGCAATTAAAATTGTGTCATTCTCCTCAAAGACACATTGAACACATTGACAGTTTTACATTTTTTACAGTTATGAAGAGTAACAAAATTATTAAAATTAATATAAAAAATCTGTTACACTATTATAAATCATAAATTAAAACTCGCAATTATAAATGCAAATTTTCCTTTGACTCTGACAGCTCAGAAGCAAAATATGATTCAGGAACTGGTTGGCCGTCCTTCTGTGAGGCTCATGGGACATGGGAAAAAGACGAGAGTCATGCCAACATTGTCCGTCGCCCTGACAACTCACTCGGTAGCACAGGAACAGAGGTTATCTGCAAACATGTGAGTGCAGGACAATGATGTCAGCCGGTTTAATCCTTGTGTTTGTGCTGTTTGCTAACATGCAATGTAAATTCCACTCTTCTTTTCAGGTTGCCAGATAACATTATAACATGTCATTTTATTTTATAGTGTGATGCTCATCTGGGACACGTCTTTGATGATGGTCCAGATCCAACTGGCCAGCGATTCTGCATCAACAGCGTTGCTCTAAACTTTAAACCCAGAGAGAAATAATGTAGAGACGCCCTGAAAAAAAAAACGCCCTGCATTTAGAGTTATTCCATGCAAATGAAGAAGACAAATAGCCTTTGAATAACACATGTTTACTGTGGTATGCTATGAGTTACAGTTTACAATGCTTATGGTGGAGAAAAAAGTTTGAAGATTGGGTTTTAGGAAAAGCACTCTTAAAAATGAAGGTTTCAAAAGTGTTTTGCTTGTTTGTTTTTTGCAGCAGCAGTGGCAGTTTAATTCATTATTCAATGAATAATCATTAAAAAAAATAATGTAAAGAGCAATTTCAAATTCTAAAGAATTTGTTCCACTGTATAAAGAACCTGTTGGAAATTATGTTAAAGTATCTTATTGGAGCCAGATGGCAATAAAAAACGTTTTTAATTTTTAAGAGTGAGGTCGATTAAATGTCCCACAAGAAGGTGTCATTAAGTTCTTGTGTAATATTGCATTATTATCTTGTATTTTTAAATACATTAAAATCGGATAATGCACACACTTTATAACCACAACAAAAAATACAATGCAATGTATACTTTAAACGTAAATCAGGTTGTTTTAAAGTGAACATTGTCAGAAATGTGGGTTTGTCGATGAGTTAATGATAAACCTGAGTAGAGGGTCATCATCCTAAACTGTATTTGGCTGGACAGCTGACTGGTTCTTATTAGCAAATTTCTAACAGGAGCTTTTGGAGAAGACTGGGTTTTAATAGTTAAAAAAAAAACGAATCCATGATTCGCTTCTGGCTGCATTTGTTCTTTGCGCTCGCGTGGCTCGGTGTCTGGGAGCCTGCCGAGGCACGAAGAGCACGCTTTAAACCAACACCACCGAAGCCAAAGAAATCCGCGGCAGAACAGGCTATTGATAAACTAGCTCCAGCTCAGAACATCAACATCGAGCAGGTACATTTCAACACCCTTCATGTCTTAGCATTCAAGTTAATTCGTTTTGGCACACTGAATGAAAAAAGCACAACATGGGTCATGAGTGAACTTGTATTACTCATGGGGCCTAACTTCCTGAAAGGCCATTAATCTTGCCCAATGTTGGTTTAACAGACGGCAGACATTACCAGTTCTTCATAAATGCACGCGCAATTTATGATTTTACACTGATAAAACCCATTGTCTCTAGATGGATGGGAAGTGGTATCTTCTTACTGTTGCTTCACGGTGTAAGAATCTTCTAGAGAGCGGCTTCAAGGTGGAGAGCACGACTGTCACTTGGGCTGTGACTAGAGAGAAGGTGTCGGTGAGCACTGTGAGGAAATTGTGAGTGCTGTTTCAGCCACAAGGGGGGGCATTTGACTTACTTGCCGGCTGATATGAGAGGAAAAATCACACATATCACCATACTTCCTAGGTTACTGATAACAGTATAAATATGCACCAAATTGCATACAAACCAAATTCATGTTTAAAATTTTTTTTCATTTTAATATCATCAGACATTTAAGTGAGTCTAAGCTTTTTTATTAAAATCTGAAAATTCTGTCAAGAGCCAGAACATTTTTTTTTCCCAATCAAAACATACAAATAACTCCTCTGTAAAAACCTTCAGATTATATGCAGGAATTAAACTGTAATGTTTGGTGTAAGTTCTAATGAAGTGGAGATTGGCTCTGTTTAGGAGAATAAGATAGTGGCCTTTAAAATACATATTGATCTACAGACACAAACAGATAAAGCACTTAAACGTGTTCTTTGGATGTTGTCATATCATGAGTGTTTGCCTAATAAATTGCACAGACTGTGATTTGTTATGCAACTTTAGGAAAATCAACTTGTGCAGACTTATACTTACAGCTGATGTTAGCAAAAGTATTGGATGGTCAAGATACAACTTGCTTTGTTGAAATAATTTTCCAGTGAACATTTTTCCTTATATTTAAATCAAATTCTATATATACACTTTCATCTTATCTACTTCATTGTGACTACATCTTATCTACTTCATCTACTACATCTTCTATTCATTGTGCTTTTTTCCAATGTAAGCAATTTTGAATGCTGGGAAATCAAGCAGAGCTACATGAGAACAAAGACCCCTGGTGTGCTGTTTTTTAAAGGTAGGTATTTAGTGCAAACTGAACTGCACTGACCAACAGACCAGGGTTCAAAGTCATTCAAACCATCTAAACTGATGGCTTTTTGTTTTGTTGTGAAATGCTCCCTGACCTGGGGCCTGTTCCATAAAACAAGTTTACCAAATAAGCCAGGCTTTTGGCAGATAGCCTGACTTATTTCAAACCA
>JAUMHP010000082.1:7819538-7858948 GCA_032361065.1 Enteromius trimaculatus | reverse complement strand
ACCAAATTAACTGGCAATAAGTCAGACTAACTGAAATAAACCTGGCTTATTTGGTAAACTTGTTTTATGGAACAGGCTCCTGGACTGACAATTAGTATGCAATAGATTACATACATTTATAATATTTACAAGTCATTTAAAAGACTTAAACAAAAGGTTTGAACAACTAAATATACCATGGCCAGTCTGAGTAATCAGTTCTGATTGGATGGCAGGTATGCATTAAAACCGTTTAATGCACAGCTAACCATGCCCCTTACTTAACATACTTACCATAGGGTTATAATTAGGGTTTGATTTAGATGCAGAAAGTTTCACTTTCATGATACTCTAGAATGCAGAGGTGTAAAGAGTAGCCTACGTGGAAACCATGCAATACCTTAAAGTAAAAATTACTTCACTGTTACAAGTCACTAGCTCCAAAATAACTTGAGGAAAAGTATTAGAGTATTTGATTTTAAGGATTTTACTAAACACTAAATATAGGCTCAAAAATGCAGTAGTCAAAGAGACACGCCAGTGAAAAACTGTAATGTTGTGGAGAAGCTGGGGATAACTGCAGAAAATATGTGCAGATTCAAGAAGACACAAGAAGAAATGCATTAACATCTTGCCATGCTAAATTCTTCGGAGAGATGATAGAACTGCTGTTGCTTAAGTGCATGTAAACGTTCAATTGAAGGACACTAAAATGAATTGTACAGGATGCATTTACACACTTTATATTTATATTACACCAACATATTTGCAATTTATGCTATAATGGTATAAATGTTGTATAAACATATTCCCAACATTCATTAATCTTGGTCTGTATTTATTGATTGATTGGCATTCAGTAATATAAATTGTCTATGCAGGTAAGAGACCTGCTGAGAATGTGGACATAATGGTGCTTGAGACAGACTACAGCTCCTATGCTATGGTGGTTTTTAAAAGAGCAGGGAAAATTACCATGAAACTGTATGGTAGGTGTTCTAGTCTCTATTTTAAATTTCTCAAACACATTCCTTTGTGTCACAATAACACCATGGTGGAAAAGAGCTCTGTTTTAATGGATTTGGATTTGTGTTTTTTTTTAAGGACGTTCCAGTGAAGTGCCTGATAATGTAGTGGATAAATTTGAGGATCGTGCAAAGACATTTGATTTGGGATTGGACGTCGTTTTTCAATATCCTGACTATGGTAAGACAATGCTCAAATGATAATAAAACAGCTGATTAAGACTTTTTTGTTTGTTTTTAACTCGAGACTGTTTTCCAGGGTTCTGCGAGTCCACAGAAAAGGTCTTAGGTGAGCACTAGTTACATTTGCTTGTTTAAACATTGGCTTAATTTTTAATCAGCAGTAATTTACAGAACGGAATTGCTAAGTAAGTTAATAACATTATAAACATCGCACAGCTGATTCTATTGGCGCACGAATCGTTATTTTGTAACCGTTCTTTTGAATGATTCAAATGAACCGATTCGCTGAGCCTGCACAAATCCTCTACAGTCATAGAAAACATCGGAACAACATAAAATGTGTCCGAATACAGAATCATAAATCGTTGAACTGATGGTCTATTTCACTATGTGCAATAACACGTTACAATGCCACGCGAAAGGTATACGAACTGAATCATATGAATCACTTAAATGAACCGATTCTCTGTAAATCAGATTTCTGCTCGGTTCAGTCGCTTGGTTTTAGGCAACATTTGGTTGGCTGAAAGACGTTTTTTCATCCTACAAAAAGAACCAATCTCCTGCTTTTGTTAGAATCACGTTTTCTGTTTTAAAGGCATGTGTTGCTAAACTTGCATAACTTAGATTAGGTTTTGTAATACACGTAAAATGTATATATCTATTTTTGCCTAACAACAATATTATTGCTTTGTCTACCAGATCTAACCTAAGACTGACTGGCCGGCATCTTGTGAGCACTGTGACAAACCGCTGTGCTGAAAATGCACCAATAAAGTTCTTTTGTGATTTTCAGGTTTTGTGTGGTTAAAAGGACTTTTTGTAGTTTGATCATGTACAATAGCTTTGCATGTAAACCAACAGATATTGAAGAAAGCACATTCCCCTAATCTTCATCGTTGCTAAGTGGTGATTTTCCTCAAGCAGTTGATGTGATAAAAATAAAAAGGCAAAGGCATCTTGATGAAGTTAGTGTGGTTTGTGATGTAACTCTCAAAACAAGACTCTGCCTGCCCACCCTTTCAGAGTTACACAACTCAAGGGGTAAACATGTTATATATCCAACGTTCCCAAAAATACCCTAAAGTAATCATTTTCTTATGGAAAACATCTAACACAGAAATCAAAAGCTGCACAAGAGCTTAATTCGGATAAAACATTTCTGTTTCAAAAGAATGCTGTTCTTCAAGGAATCTTAGTATTGAATTAAGAGACTCAGTGAAAAAAAGTCATTTTAAACTATATTAAAACAAAAAAACAAACATAATATTTCACAGAATTACTGCATTTTAATCAAATAAATGCAGCATGGATGAGCAATAATAAACATGTATTGCATGAAGGCTAAACAGGGACATCAGAATCATTAAAAGCATCAATAAAATACCCTTAAACACCCACATATACCTGGAAAAATCCACACGTGCATGTTGCAAGTTGTGTAACAGCTGTAATTATCATTCCTGCTGAGTCTTCGGAGGTGGGAGGGACTCCAATCTGAGGATAAAACAGGGGCTGCCTTTCGTCTCCTCTACACAGCCAACTTTGCCTTCTGAGCTGCATACAGAGAGAGAACCTACACTTCTACAGCCATGACGACTGTCGTATTGAAGATGCTGTGCGTTCTGCTCTGTGCAGTGTTCGCTTCTGCTGATGTCGTGCCTATGACAGACTTCGACCTGGAAAAGGTAAGAATCTAAAGCGTACAGGCACTTACCCTGGACTTTTACAGTAAACAACTAAGGCATGTGTTATCAGTGAGTTTTAGGAATATTTAATGCCGTTAATGGTTACACAAAGAACCTTCCATGGAATCTTTCAATTTTTTTATATAAAAAAAAAGTTATTTAGATGATTGATATGTTCTTCACAGTAAGAAAAATGGTTATTTTAGGAAAGAAAGGCTCTTTCAGGAATCACCAATGCCTTTGCTTTGGCACTACTGTAAAAAAAACTTGAATTATTTAGTTTTAAGAGCGTTGGTCTTAATATATTTTGGTTATGTTCTTTGCAGATGGGAGGAAAGTGGTATCTCATTGGCTTCGCTACAAATGCAAAATGGTTTGTCAGTCATAAGGATGACATGAAGATGGGAACTGCCATGATGGTGCCTACCGAGGAAGGAGACCTTGATCTCAGTTACACTAATCTCAAGTATGCTCAAGCAAGCTTTAGAGAAGAAATTGATAAATGTTCTCATAATTACAAAAGAATACCTTAATTTTTTTCTCAGGAGTGATGGTTCCTGCTGGAGAATGACGCACCTCACCAAGAAAACCGAGACTCCAGGACGTTTTGTCTTCCACAGCCAGCGTAAGTCATCTGGCTTTTTTTTTAGCTAATAGCCAGATTGTTGTTCCTTTGGCCTAAATGTGCTTGATTTTTTTTGTCAGGTTGGGGAAATGACAATGACATGCGTGTGGTTGATGCCAAATATGATGAGTATGCTCTCATTCACACCATCAAGACCAAGGGGGATGTTTCAGAGATTCTCAACAAACTCTACAGTAAGAGCTCGATTTGTCTTAATGGCACAATTGAGATTTAACGTTTAAATGAATAAATGCTAAAAACAGACCCTGAATGTGTTAACAGGTCGTACCACAGAAATTGCTGATGAACTGAAGGAGAAGTTCAGGCAGTTCTCTTTGGAGTCTGGCATCCTTGAGGAAAACATTGCCATACTGCCACCAAATGGTACATTTTAAGGTTTTATCAATCATCAATGCTGCTTATATTGGTGAGATTTTGGCTAACTTTATACCTACTGTTCTACAGGAGAATGCTCAGATGCCTAAACATCTCAACCAAAAGACCAAAGAAAGCCAAAAGACAACTTCAGCTGGTCTGATCATTTCACCTAAAAACAGATGTGAATTTGCTGGTGTTCTGTCTGCTTCATTTTGTTTTTTTGTTTTGTATAGAAACATCAGATTTTCTTTTCTCCTTACAGTTTTGTTGTGCTCATAATGCCAAACCAATTTGCAACTACAGAGCTTGTTCAATGAATCTCTCACAGCGGGAGACAGAATGGCAAAGTATTACCTTATCCAAATTGACGCATTTAAATAAATGAAACTCAGTATTGATGTGATATTTTTTGGTTTTGTTTACTGCTGTTAGATTAAAATTGGTTTACAAGTGACAGATGTTGGTGTGATTTATTCAGATTATCTATATATAAATATAATAATAAAAAAAAAAACATTTTGGACACAAAATACTGTTTATTACTTCTGTATTTACAAATATTTCATATACACATAACATAACTTTTTTTTAGAATCTCTTTATTCCAAATTATACATTTTCAGTATCTGTGTAAAAAATAAAATTTACCCGAAACATCTTAATAATAATAATAATTCAAAGGTGAGTTTTACAACAAACAGACCAAAAGCCAGACGGCCACATTCAAGAAATACACAAACACACTAGCGTCTAAATTAAAACAAATTTAGATTAACCAGCCATGCAGCCTGATTTAATGTCGGCACACTCAGATTAAACCTCAAGATCTCTTGCGAGTTGTATACAAGTTGCAATATGATTTTTATTTGAAATATTACCAAGAAACCACGTCCTACGTTAATTTATTTTCTTTATTAAACAACAGCTGATATTAGTAAATTAATGCACCACTGTTGTTGATGCATTTTATTCGGAGAACCAAAATCAAAATGGGTTTCCCAAAAACCTATATCTGGTCTGAACAGCGATTTTTAGTTTTTCTCAAATTAAAATTTTTTAGCAGCCGCGGCATTTTTCAGTTGACTTTAATTAGACATTCTGCTCATCTGAAGCTAGTCAATAAAGCATTAGCAGCGTAGTTTAATGACAACGGACGCCTTCAAGGCTATACCCATAAACCCAAAGGCTTGCACTCGTAAACGCATGTGCACAAACACGATCACCGAAGCTGTTCAAACATGTTTTGTGTAACATGCAATAAAGGAGTCATAATTCAAATTTATAACCAGACGCTCCAACATAAAACTTCATGGCATGTCATCCATCCTTGATGGATCAGTATCTATTTTCGCATTAATCTTAAAGCTGCTCAGCTGATCAAGAATGGTTCATTTTTTCTTTTTAAAAATGTGTCTGTAGAACATTGACATTGATGAGAAGTGTAACTTGCAACTGGACACATTAGACTTTCTGCTTTCTATCAGGAACCCGAAAAGCCTTGGCTTTCCAAGGGCCCTGAAGGCCACAGAGCCTTTCTGATTGCAAAGGTCACATGGTAGGCATTAGGTCTTTATGATGCCTCATTATATGCTGATTCTTCTCCGATGGTCTGCGGAAGCCTTTCGAGCAGAAGTCACATCGGTGAGGATAGTCTTTGGTGTGAATGGAGATCACGTGCCTCTTGAAACCAGACGCGTCGCCAGTGCTGTAGTCGCAATACTGGCATTGGTACACCCGGCGCTCCCGGTGGCCCTTGGACAAACCGGCACCGCCCAAAATTTTCTTACCTCCATGACCAAACGTCTTCTTAAGAGCCTTTTTGTCAGGAAAGGCCTGCTGCTCCTTGGTGTGCACGGACAAAATATGCCGACTGAGAACAAACGGATCAGCGATTTTGAAATTGCAATGCCTGCACTGGTGTAACTTCTTCGTCTTATGAGCGGCCGAGTGCTTTTTGAGCTCGGACGGCCGGTGGAAGCCTTTTCCACAGACTTCGCATTTATGTGGATAGTCTTTGGTGTGAACCGAAATGATGTGGCGCTTCAGGTCACTGGAATTGGAGCTTTTATGGTCACAGTGGGTGCACTGGTGCGTCTTGGCCTCCTCGTGTGTAAGTGCGTGATTTAACAGCTTGTCGGGTTCGGCAAACGTCTGGAAACAGCGGTCACACTTGTAGGGCATCTCTTTGCTATGCTTGGTCTTAATATGCGTTTTTAAGTTAGACGAGTCGGCTGATTTGTAGTCGCAGTAAAGGCAGGAGTACGGTTTTTCGCCGGTGTGTGTTCTCATGTGTTTTTTCAGTTCTGAAGGATGCCGGAAACCCTTCCCACACTCCACGCAGATGTGCGGGAAATTCTTGCTGTGAACGGCGAGGAGGTGTCGGTTTAGAAGTCCTTGCTCTGCGGTTTCGTATTCGCAGAACTTGCATTTGTGCATTTTGGTGGAGGGCGGCGGGATCTGAAGCTTGGATTCTCGGTGGTGGTGCTGCAGACGGTGGGAGAACAGCGCCGCCTGCTGGTGAAACTCTTTCCCGCAGACTTCACACTCGAATGGGGCTTTACTGCTGAGGGTGTGGATCTCCATGTGGTTGTGGAGACTGGCTTTTTTGTTAGTGGTGAAATCACAGTCTGTGCACTGGTATTTCTTTCGGTTTACGACATCCTGATGGTGATTTTTGGCGTGGCGCTTGAGGAAACCACGCGACTTGAACTTCTTCCCACAAAGCATACAAGGGTACACTGTAAGAGGCTGGCCGTAGGGTCCAATGATGATTGCTAAAGTTGAAAAAGTAAACTAAAATTAATATAATTAAGAAGAAATCATTATGTTTATGCTACATTCAAATGTGTGTTAATATTTACAGTCATGATATTCAAAGAAATGTTTGTGAAAATAAAAATAACTCTGAAGATTGCTAATGATAAGCATTAACTGACTGCACGATTAGACATATTTTCATGTATGATCAGGGCCATAACTAGCACAGACATTGAAGGGGGGCTAGTCCCCCTAATAATTAGCCATTCCCAGAACAAAAGATTTACAGATTTTCTATTTTGAGAGAGATTGATGAAAGCTGCGTGTGTGATTTTGTGTATATGTACATCTCTTTCTACAGTGAGTGAGTTTACTTCAAAAACAGTGATTTTATTCTCGCTTTGCTGGAAAATACTATGAAAATAAATTATGTTTCAAGCGATTAAATATTGAAACTGTTTTATTAATAAGTCGGAGGACAGCACTGGCAGGTTTCTTTGCTGTTGATATTATGTTACACACATATATATATATATATGTGTGTGTGTGTGTGTTTGTGTATCTGTGTCAATATAAGCAGGGCATTAGTCTGCATAAAATTAAAACTTATATTAACTAATTAACTAACTAATGTGTGCAAGTTAATGGCAGTCCTCTGATGACGGCTTGAGCAGAATATCCTTAAGTACATCGAGTAAGAGATAAGAGGAGCGCAAGAATAAAACCCCGCCCTCTACCCAATATTCAGTTTCAGTTGGGAATACATCATCATAATGAAATAAAGTCGGCAACTTGTAACCGTTATATCTGAATATCTGAAATTGTCACAATTTAAGCAAAACTGTGTTCCATACTTTATATTTAAATTGTTACATAAAATGTAAATAATTAAATCCAAGAAATTATGATCAACACTGATAATTAAAATGAAGAAAAGATGTACCCGTCTGAACGTGACGAAGTTCAGAGCGTTTTTTGCTTTTGCTCTTGCTCCTCTGACGACTGAGTCTTTCGATCATATCGGACTCATCAACATGCAGTAAAGCACTTGCTGCTCCGTTCCGGTTCTCACAGCTTTCACTCTCCTCCCCACCTGACAGACATTACACCATATTGTTATAATGAGAAGCAATCTTGTATTGCAGATCGCGGATAACAAAGTGTTCAATTAATAAACTAGAACTCACCTCAGAGACGAATCATCAAATTACTCAAATGAACTTAAAAAGATTGCATTCCTTATCTTTATATATTTGCACATTAAATTCCTTATATGTGACCCTGGACAACAAAACCAGTTGTTAGTGTTAACTTTCCGAAATTGAGATTTATACACGATCTGAAAGCTGAATAAATAAGCTTTCCATTGGTGTGCGATTTGGAAGGATAGGGCAATATTTGACTGAGATACAACTATATGAATATCTAGAATCTGAGGGTACAGAAAAATCTAAATGCTGAGAAAGTTATCCAAATTAGATCTTATCAATGCATATTACTGATCAAAAATTACGTTTTAATGTATTTTCGGTAAGAAATTGACTAAATACCTTCATGGAACATGATCTTTACTTACTATCCTAAGGATTTTTGGCAAAAAAGAAAAATCAATCACTTTGACCCATACTATGTATTTTTGGCTATTGCTACAAATATACCCCAGCGACTTAAGACTAACCTAAGGTTTTGTGGTCCAGAGTCACATATATACAAATGATTTCAGAGACGTAATAGGAAATATGAATATTTCTTTACAATAAACCCACAAATTGTAGTGATTGTGGAAAAATCTGTACAATGCAACTTTTGAATAAAACCAAAAATGTGTGTGTTTGACTAACTGTAAGCAGCTGCCCAAGCCACAGGCATGAAGTCTTTGCTGAGCGTTGCACCGTCAATTGTCCGCTGAGCATTTCCAGGGTCCTCACCCCCCACCACCACTTCCATGTAGACCTCATCTGTGATTTTAGCCACATCTGTTCAAGGAAAAATACAAGAACAACATAGTATCATTTGGAGATAACACTTTCACAACAAACTGACAGTAACAAGACTTACTGATGTCATCCTGGTTTTGACTGGCTTCATGCATTGACATGTAAACCATCTTTTCTCTTATCGGCATTCCAGAGGAATCCACCAGCTCCACGGTTTCATCTACATCAAGCTCAGAGTCTCCTATGTCAACAGTGCCTCCTGTAAATGATCCATAAATCTGTAAGCACCAAACACATACACTGCCCTCCATTTTTCCTGAAACCCTCCCGAACAATATGTGATGATGTAGGGGCTGTTTGGTTTTTGTTTTTTCAAGGTTTTTTTTAAACCCAAACACTCAACTAATCTCTGCAATTGTCCAGCTGTGAACCATGGGGAGTCTTTGGTCACTCAAACTCTCCTCCTCACCGTGCATAGGGACAGTATAGACACACATCCTCTTCCAGGCAGATGTGGAACCTTTTTAGTCGATTTTAACTTCTTAATTATTGCCCTGATGGTGGAAATGGGGATTTATTTATGCTTTTGCTCTTTTCTTACAGCCGCTTTCTATTTTGAAATATGGTTTGGTTTTACTCCTTGTGAGGAAGATTAAGGGAATATGGCTTCATTTAAGGAAATGTGTTCTTCATATTTATTATCCTGTGGAACAGGAAGTCATGGCTGAAAAATGTCATGCTCTTAGTAACTCTGATGAGCTAAAAAAAAAAAAAAAAAATCAGTTACTCCAGATATATTTTACTAGAATTTCTAGGGGTACCAATAATTGTGGCCAGCATGTACTGGGAAAAAAAAATTTCTGTCATCATAAGATTTTCTCCCCACTTTCAATTGTTCTACTTCAATTAATGGAATTTAGGAGTTTTGTAACACATTTTAAATGAAAGCTTATGAAGATCGACAATGCAGATTCATAATCATATTTTCCAAGGGTGCATTAAAATGAAATATGTTCGAAATACATTCTGTAACGAAGATCAGTATCATGCTGCAGAACATACCCAAGTCTTCCTCCTCTGGGTGAGCCTTGATGATGTACACTTTGATGACCTCTTGACCCTCATCATCCTTTTCCACATCATCTGGGTCTTCTAAAGTGCCCTCAATAGTAACTTTAGCATCCTCATCAGAAACCACCTTTCCAGCTTCATCCACTGAAATAAAATCAAGACAAGCAGATGGTGACAAACAAGGAACATCCACAATCTTGAATACTATATAATTAAATGGTGTAAAGAATAAAGCAATAATCTTGTTCAACACAAAGTGGAACATTTAAACCACAGCAACAATAATTAAAAAAAAAACACCTATGTTTAATAAATTAATAAGTTTATATCTTGCAATTTTTTTTGTTTATGCCATAAATATTCTGATAAACAAGATAATGTACAAGATAAAAAAGTGAGCTTTAGATGATGGAAAATATAATCTAAATGTAAAACTAGAGCAAATAAGCATGCAGAGTCATATAATTAATAGTAATGAAATTAATATCTAATGCATGAGAAACTAATACACCATTAAATACATTTCTGAACTAAAATAAAAAACTAAAAAACAAAGAAAGGGCAATAACTGATATGGTACCAATATATTCAGAATCTCAAATAATAATAATAATTAGAAAAATAAAAAATATCAAGTAATACAATAAGGAGCATCACATTTCAAAATTTGTGTGACATTTTGAAGACAAAAAAAAAAAATCATTTTTTCCCCCCATTGTCTATAGTCAATAGTGTAGCATGCATGAAGCAAAGAAATCACTTCCAAACTATGGATGAACTTGAACCCACTGTGAGAATTATGCAAGACATTTTTTTACCATCATTTGCATACAGAGAAACTTTTTGAACAATGAGTCATTAATACCCACAGATCCTTTTCAACAAATGTTGTATTCTGATTGGCTGAAGCCACTCACAAGAGATCATGAGGTAGTCACCACAGGTGTCAGGATCCTCCTGTACCTGAGCGTCAGTCACCACATCAACCTGCAGTCCTTCCTCCTCCAGAGCCACATCATCGGGTGACATCACACAGGTCTCCACCGCAATGGTGCCAAGCTCTTCGTCTTCATCTGTGCATGGGACATACTCCGCCACCACATCTTCGATAGCTTCCTGGATGACCAGCTCCTCGTGAGCGAGTTCATGCACTGTGATCTTCTCACCGTCGACGTCAGACACCAGAACCGACTCCTGCAGTTCTACCACCACCTCGTCTTCTTCTCCATCACACTCTTCATGTAGAGAAACCAGAAATTCACAAATAAATATCTTTACACTCATAAAACAGCTGAGAGGCGTCATCAGTCGTTGTTTATTTACCTGTCCCATGGAATATGATCTTGGGCTCATGGGAATGGAGAGAGAGAGCCGTTACATCTTCATCCATTGTCTCCGCCGGTCATCTGCATAATATAAGACCTACAGGTACAACACACAAAGAAATCAGCACACAAGAATCACAGCATAAATCAGCATTATATAATACTTTGTCTGAATTGTCTTGCAATAAGATTAAACAATACATTAGGATATTACAAAGCTATTTATTCCAATTGATTAGTAATTCAGCTTATGCAGTACATTATTACACCCAATCAAAGATGTGTCTTAATATATTGCATAAAATAATAGATATGCTTTCAAGAGTAGAATCATAAATCATTTAATTTAAATTTATTAACAACAAGGTTAAATGTAAGATTTAGCATCTGACTTATCTGTCTTTCATAATGTGCATCATAATATTTATAATACACTTGTAATATTTTAAACCACTGATTTTAGTTGAAAATTAATTGTGATTAATAAAAATAAAATAAAAATTTATTTACATAATATGTTTGAACAGTATATATATTTATGCATATAAATGCATTTAATGTGTGTATATATTAATATACACAACACACTAATGTATAATTTATATATAATAATTATGTAAACAAAAAATAAATTTTTTATTTTGGATGCAATTAATCATTTAATAGCACTAGCTTTATTTTAATTTAACGAAATTTTGTAGAAAGTTAATAATGGCAATCGTTTAAATCAGTTATAGTCCATAACATGAAAATAATTAGAAAATGTAACTTAATATTGCACAGAAAAATGAAATAATAATGGAACTCATTAAATAATATTTTTAATATTTTTAAATAGTCAAATTGTTAATAGATCTATGTACCAGATCAAGACCAGTGAGTATTTCTGAAAGTCTAGCACACTTTCTTTTTTTACACACAAGCAGATTTATTTTCCAGACAACAGAGCTAAAATAACTACACAAAAGGAATGACCTTATTATACTTTCAGTACAGCAGCTGTAAGGCAAACAAGCTTTCACGAATCCCATAATCTGATACTGTAATGTAGCGTTGACGCTTCTATTCCCATCTGTGACGGTCAGGAGGGCGTAGCACAATGCCCCGCCCACTGTTATAAATAACCAGAAACGCCCCTTTTCGCGATCATCGCCATTTTGAATAAATTAAAATAATTCGTTAAATCTCATAAATATATACTTAAGTGCACGCACAATGACGCTAAATATAAACTGCAACAGAGTTATAGTTCGCGTAATGCATCTGTACATTAAATCAAAGTAAAGTAGCTAATAAATCAGTCAAGCGGGTCTAGAGAGACTCCCCTCCGCGGCCTACTCTAGGCCTTTGAAGGCCTCTGCTCGGTGCTAACAAAGGCCTAGGCGCCATTGCAACGACGTTAATCTCTCAAACAGATAAACACGTATTTCACGCACACTCCAAAATATCGCAACCGATGCTAATCTAACAAATATAAACGTTCATATTCTGTTAAACACAGCGGCCTACCTTTTGTAAATTTTGTTTTGTTTCCAAGGCCGTACGGGTTTCCGTCTCCCACCCCCAGACTCGGGCAGAGCGCAGACGGGGCTCTTGTGTGAGCAGGGCGGGCCGCCGCGGAGCGCGGAGGGGAGGGGCCGAGTCTGATGCGCTCCGCGGCGCTGCAGCCTCCAGCTCCGCCGGAGATTACGCCGCCTTCAGAGGCGCACGTCACTGCCTCGGAGCCGCAGGAAAATGCGGAAGGAGTCTCAGACAGGTGGCCGCAGTCTGGCTCTTTTGGCAGGCCCGCAAACGCTATTTTCTCTGCGCTCTGGCGAGTTTTAAAACTAAACCGTATTGAGTAAAACCAAACGAATGATTTTGCTGTCGTTTAGCGCGTTGGAAGTCGCTTGAGAGGGAGCATCTGTGGGCTTTATTTTGAGGTGGCGTGCGGAATGATAGCGAGCTCGGGATATTAGCCAGTTATGGATTTATGCACAGAAAAATGTTTAAATGACCATAAAGCTGTATTACGAGAATTTTTTTGGTTGAAAATATTTGCTGAGTAGCAGAGTTTAGTGCGTGTACGGTTACTCGTAATGATTTTACGTTTTTATCCTTGTGTTTATTATAAAAAAAAGAAATGTCAGTTTGATCTAACGTTAGGGACAGGCCAGCATACTTCATTATAACAATAATTATTAGCATACTTTAAAAACCAAGTCAATATATAGATGAACAATAAGCAAATATAATAACATATTAGAAATACACAATATTAATACTTCGATATAATACTCAGCTATGTGGTTTTTTAGAGATTATGAGATAGAGCTTAATGTTCTCCTCAACATAAAATACTACAACTGAGGTTATGATGTATAATGCAACAAAACTGCTGCTCATTCAATAACCTAAAAACATTTTACTACATGCTTATAGATCACCTTCATTATACTTTTACCGTACATTTGTCCAGGATATTTAAGTTACATCAAAGGTGTAGAAACCATCCATCTATTGTGGACCCCTACCCCCACTTATAAATAATCATTACATATGGACTCCTTCAAATGGCTTTTGGTGCTATTGATAACCCTGCATAACATACTGCAATTTTTTTAACTACATTGCTCTTCTTATTAAAACATTTTTCTCAGTAACTTCAGCATTTCCAGAAAACAAACAAAGCACACAAACAGTTTGATCCAAAAGGTTTTTATTAGTCATCACCGAAAGATGTTGACAATATCTTTGTCAAGCCAAGGAATATTGTTTTCATTGCATTTCTCATATAAATGACACCAATCCTTCCACAGAGGATGGTGAACATCTTAAAATACAGGGCCAGTGCGTTCCTATCAAAAAGAGCCTTTCCCTTCACTTTGCGCTGACAACGAAACACGCTGGCCTTTGCACGAGTGTGTGAAAATGATTTAATAATTATGTCCGGCAGAGAGAGAGTGTAAGCCAGAATGTGGTTACTCCTCAATCATCGTCGACTGTGGGTGTGATGGTCACCCCTCTCCTGATCTGACCCCATCCGATCAAACTAGGGAAGAGAAACAAGTCAATGACTGTACAAACTGCATTCATGAAAAGTGGAAATATATAAATGATAAAAACAAGTTTCTGATCTAAATGTGCATGATGCAAATTATTCCACAGAACAAACGGCTAAATAAAAATGTGCTCACCGCCAATGTTTCTCCACTCTGCGACTCAAAGCGATCTTCTCCCCCACCTCTGTGCACACAGGGTTAGTGAGCACAATCTTGGCCAAATCAGCTTTCACTGCACTCACACGGCCTCCTGTCGACAGCGAGCCAATGTTTACCATCAGCACCTCATTCTTCGAAAGCTTCTGAACCTGTTGGCCACATTAGTATGAAAATCAAGCACTGTAATAGCATTCAAAATAGAGCGAAATCAGAAAGCTCATTAAACAGTGCTATCAAACCAATTAACTGCTATTAATCATATTCAAAATAAAAATGTGCAATATGTGACCCAGGAACACCAAAACCAGTCATTTTCGAAAACCTAGATTTATGCATAACCTGATTTTTTTGTAACATTTGGCCAATATTAGAAAAAAGAAAAAAAAAGAAAATTGTATTTAACGAAGTTCTTAGCAATGGAAGTTTTCATATTTGCAGTGGAACATTTACAAAATATATTAAATGGAACATAACCCTTATATCTTTATATCATAACCTATACTTTATTTATAATTTTGACTAATGCTACAAATATACCTGTGCTACTCATATTTATATATAGGCCTACATATTAACATGCATATTATACATATATTCTGTAAACACAAACCTTTATTTTGGATGCAATTTATTGCAATTTATCTGCACTATTATTATTATTATTAAAAAAAAAAACTAATTATATACACATTACTTACTAAATACAGTGGGGCAAAAAGCATTTAGTGAGCCACCAATTGTGCAAGTTCCCCCACTTAAAAAGATGAGAGGCTTGTAATTTTCATTATAGGAATACCTCAACTATGAGAAACAGAATGAGAAAAAAAAAAAAAATTCAGAAAAATAACATTGTAGGATTTTTAATGATTTAGTTGGTTGTTCCTCTGTAAAAAAGTATAAGTATAATAAGTATAAGACCTGCACCAGGCTGAGAAAAATGAATCTGCAATATGTAAGCAGCTTGGTGTGAAGAAATCAACTGGGGGATCAGTTATTAGAAAATGGAAGACATACAAGAGCACTGATGATCTCCCTCGATCTGGGGTCCCACGCCTGGTCCCACAAAGGGACCAGGACGTCTGATCCGTGTTAACGAAAGAATGAATGGGGCCATGTATCGTGAGCTTTTGAGTGAAAACCTCCTTCCATCAGAAAGGACATTGAAGATGAAACGTGGCTGGATCTGTCAGCATGACAATGATCCCCAAACACACCGCCTAGGCAATGAAGCATTTCAAGGTTCTGGAGTGGTCTAGCCAGTCTCCAGATATCAACCCCATAAAAAATCTATGGAGGGAGTTGAAAGTCTGTGTTGCCCAGTACCAGCCCCAAACATTACTGCTAAACATTATGTCCCAATAAGATGCAATGTAAGATTGAGATCCAGAGTAATATCCAGTGACAAGCAATTTGTCTGCATCAGACATGACAAAGTTTGTCAAATATCACAGCCAATCAGGTTCATCAGCAAATTGGCAGCTCTCTTTGAACTGCACTTGCCACCAAATAGATAACTATTAATCTAAATTAAACCCTTTTTAACTATGAAAAATCTGAGTGACTGAAATCTTTTTTGTCATAAGATACATTTCCTCACAGAGTTTATATTTGAAACATTGGTTTCCTTTATTTTCAAGGTCTAAATGATAAGCTATCTGTCTCCGTACCTTTCAGCAAGGCTATCGGTGTCAGGCAAAATGAGAAGTCAAACTAACTTATTTAACATAAGCACATAATCAGTAACTAAGATGCACAGCTGCGACATCACAAATAGAAACAGCATCTAAAATAAAATCCATTGTAGCTTAAAGCCAGTTAGGACAAAACCCATCATATCTTTAGGCACGTCTAGTTACAACAGTAACATTTTAAATTTTGACCAAACCAATACTGTAGAAATGAAGTCCGCTTTGCCATCACAGGAATAAAATAATATATATCCTTTAACCCTTTAAGAGTGACTACATGAGCTTATTGCATTCAGAAGGATGTTGAAAAACAAACAAAATTTACCTTGTTTTGATAATACTAATATAAAATCTTTACCTTGGCTGCCTTCTTGTCACCCTCAGTGCGCACACCAAGCAGCCTTCTTAAAAGGAAGTAGGAGATCTCCAGCTCTGTGAAGATCTCAGGAAGAGCCCCCACAGCGCCGAGGACCTGGCCCACCATACGATCTGCTCTGCACAGTGTAGGGTCAATCTTGGTGCCAACACCTGCAACACAGAATGTGCGTAACAAACATTAAATAACGTAACAACATACAACTGCACGACTGCAGTAATGTGTAAGTCTGCATACCAATAAGGCCACCAGGAGCAGCATACTGGAGGTCATTATGTTCAGCAAACAGGGAGACAATTTTGGAGAAGATAGGTTTGCACATTAGTTTCCCTTCATGGTCCTTAGAAACAATACCTGGTCTGACCTCAATCTCCTGTCCAACCTTGAACCGAAATAAACACAGAAGAACAGAATGAAAAGAGGTACAGAAATAGCAACCGCAAAGCAGAAGCCTGATAGTCTGACAATGAGAGTACTTTAGGAATTGTGGGACGGTGGAAAAATGCTTGGCATAAATTGGATCAAGTCAAAAGTTACCTTCAGGACTCCTTTGAGGATACTTCCTCCAGCTACACCACCTTTCAGATCATCTACTTCACAGCCAGGCTTATTGACATCAAATGACCTGATTACTGTGATGAAAAAAAAGAACATAGCAGCTCATCAAAACTCTGCCATGGAGCACAGCGAGTCCTCTCCAGTAACATTGAAGGTCTCTTACCAATAAGGCGAGGCTCAGAGGTGAAGTCGCGGACAGGCACGGGGATCTTATTTACAATGTACTCACAGACAACCTCGATGTTGTACTTGAGCTGGGCTGAGATCGGGATGATTGGAGCTCCCTCTGCTACTGTGCCTGTAGGAAAATAAATCAAAAGGCAAAACCCTATTATAATGGGACACTTTATCCGCCAGTCTGTACAAGTCCTCCAGGGCGTTTAGAGGATGCATGAAGGAGTAACAATGTCCAGGTTAAATGGATAGTTCACACAAAATAACCATTCTGTCATCCTCTATTCATTCTCATGTCATAGATCTAAATACAGTTTTAGTTTGAGGTCCTGACAGACCTACTCACTTTGATTATATGGAAAGAAAATTCCAGAATTTAAGAAAAGGAAGTATGGCAAGCGGTTTCATTTGTGACTTCAGGGAAAAAAAATAAAATAAATCAAAACATCAGTGGCGACCAGCATCGTAACATAAATCA
The DNA here is from genome assembly GCA_032361065.1 of Enteromius trimaculatus. Lineage (NCBI taxonomy): Eukaryota > Metazoa > Chordata > Actinopteri > Cypriniformes > Cyprinidae > Enteromius > Enteromius trimaculatus. Next base: position 7,841,506 of record JAUMHP010000082.1, on the reverse strand, counting down.
ATGAGCAACAACTACTAGAAATAAATACTTCACATTTCTTCAAAACTTGTAACAGCCTCTCTTGAGAAAAACTAGTTTTCCTACTAACAAGAGATGCTGTGCTTTGCTGTTGCAAACTTAAATTGAATCAAATAATTGCTATTGCTAGCTTTTGATTCAGAGTGTAGCTTGCAATAATTATTCACTTATTTTCAAAGAATAGATGTGTCAGAGTAACGAAAATAGAAGAATACATGTCAAAACTGCTTGCCATAAGGGAACATTACATTGAACGTTAGAATTACATAATTCATGATCAGAAAAAAAAAAAAAAAAACCTCAAAACTCTCAATAAGTTTACAAACAGATTACATTGAAGCCAGTCTGACAAAACAAGTTCTGAAATGTGCCACTTAAATGACGTCATAGTGTAACTTCAGAAAATCAACACCTGCTTCTTAGTGCCTGTCTGTACTGACATTTTAAAGACATTCATTTCCTGCTAACATTTGAGCCCTGTTGAAGGGATTCTTAAAACAGTGCTGATTGGCCAGTGTTCACATGCTCAACAGATATGATTGTCTGCAATGATCATTGGCTTTTGTACGCTCCTGTGTGAGTCGAGCTCAGTGAAGAGTGTGAAGCAATGATCACTCAAGCAAATCACAGTCATATCTGTAGAGCGTGTGAACACACTGGCCAATCAGATCTGTTTAACAATCCACTCGAAAGCATTCAGACGTTAGGTTGAAATAGACATCTGTCCTTTGTTCATTTAATTTCACCCTGTACTCGTTCACAAAGGCACTATTCAATCTAGGATTGAGTATTTACTAGGTACGTAACGGTATAAAAATTTCACGGTACGGTAATACCTCGGTATGAATGGCACGGTACGGTATTTATTGAATCATTTACATAAACTAAACTAATTAAGAGACTCAAAAAAAAGTGCCAGAAGTGTTTATTAAACAGTTTACATGAACACTGAACATATCAATGGCACACAAATCAGCCATCTCTCTGTAAACTTTGAAACAGAAACTTCAATTTTATTAACAAAAAATTATTTAACCTTCCACAACATAATATTTATTTTAACGGAAAACCCTGCTCCTCTCAGCCACTCGCTGAACCGAACAGACGCAGACTGATCTGTAGCGACAACAACATGACCGCAAAGACTGATGGCCATGCTTGGGCTGATGGGAATTGTAGTTCCCGCTACCTCCCGTTCGCTCCATTTGCCTGAGCAAACTTTCTTCAGAAGACCATCGTTTTATCGAGTCATATGACCACGGTAATACCAAAAAATTTGATATTGCGGTACTACGGTATTTACAATACCGTTACAACCCTAGTATTTTACTGAGTATATGCATTTTCAACCTGTAGGCTTTCAATCATACTAGTGGACGTTTACTTCAGAGTCTACAATCCTATAGCATCTTAATTATGTTTTTGATGTAAAAATCTTAACATAATAAGCACACATCAGAGAACAGTATAAAATAAAAACAAAAAAGGCAGTTCATGACCCCTTCGGGAAAAAGAAGAAAAAACTAACCGAAACAACATCTGAACAGTAGAACGTACACTTCTCCCAACAGTTATGGTCTCCTGCTCAAATGACAATTCAGAATAACATAAAAACCCAAACTCTTACCCTGCACAAAAGCAAGGATCTGTTCATACTGCTCTTTGGCCTGACTCTCTTTCACCAAGTCGATTTTATTCTGCAGAATCAGTATGTGTTTGAGCTTCATGATCTCAATGGCAGCCAAATGCTCTGACGTCTGTGGCTGAGGGCACGATTCATTGCCAGCTGAAAGAGTAAAGAAAGTCATTAGCCACTCATACAATCCAATAACAGCCGTGTTCATTACTTGCAGCCTGTAGTGGTTTTTGTCTTGCAAGGTACATACTCACCGATTAGGAGCAGCGCAGCATCCATTACAGCGGCTCCGTTTAACATGGTGGCCATCAAGATGTCGTGACCCGGGCAATCCACAAATGAGACATGTCTAAAAAGTCAAAAAGAATTATAACGTGTGTGGAAACTAATGCTTACTAAGTGGGCCACTGTAATTGGATTACAAGAACTGAATATGGAGATTGATTAGACCAGTTGTTCTCAAAGTGGGGCACAGCTGTGGCAAAAATGCCTTTATAAAGTGGCACCGAATGCCAATTCATCTGAATCTTTCTTTTTCAAACTTGCCACTATTTGGTGTAGCAGAATCTTGCCATAGAAAAAAAACCCAAAACACAATTTCAGCGGATGGCATCACAAGCTGCTATTGTGAACTTGCTGCTCCTCTTCAAGAGCAACACACACCATGCCTACACAAGACAAAACCATTGTTGCTTTGCATCGCATCAGCTAAAAGCCATCTACACTGGATGAGACAAAGCAACTGTTGCAAATCCATTTACCAGTTCAATGGATTTACCAAATATACATAACTATTTTTTAGGTTTAAAATACCTTTATAATAATGTAAACCCCCCAATGCCATGTATGCAGGATGATTATTTTGTAAAATGGTATAAATCTATTAAACGTAGGGATGCTCATTTCGGTTATTTCTCATAACGATAACTGACGCTCGTTCTCTGATTATCACCGGTTAACTGACAACATTATTTTAAATTAGAATTTCAATTAATTAGAAAGGCTAAGTGCCCGTGACTCGTTAAAAATAGTAATATTTGTTTTCTGCGGATTCATTGCACATGCGCAAAAACTAGCAAAATACAGAAGACAAAGATTCACATGATCATATCTATTTTATATCATACGCCTGCAGCACTTTTGCGGTCAGAGAGAAAACAAAGTATAAATAGGCCTATAAGTGAAACATATAGCTATTATACCTAAATAATAAATCAAGGAAACAAAAGAAAAAAAAAGTTAGCAACAGTGACCCAATTAATATCGAAAATGGAAGCGTCCATAAAAGTCACTTTCTGACATGACAGGAGTCCAATCGAGGCTTTCATCAAACCTTCATTAACTGACAGCAGCTTATTAATTGGGGCGGAGAGCGGAGCTTTTGAATCGCGCACAGAACACAAAACTGACGAGAGCGGCTCCGGCGGAAAACTGACGAGATCTGATAAAACTTTCAGACGACATGCAGCTCATTTCTCCATCACTATAGGTTACCCAAAACACGCAGGGGTCACTCCCTCTATTAGGACTCAACAACTGGATTCTGCAGCTGTGTGAATGTGGCCAATAAAATGCAATATTTTGTGTCAACAATTTATATAGACTACGAGTAGGTAAAATACTGAAATAAATAAATAAATGAAATGACCTTTTAAACCGTTTAAGTGATTGTATTAATCGGTCAAAATTCATATCGGTAACGTTAAACAGTTAAAATGAGCATCCCTAACTAGATGAAATTAAAATGTACACAACTAACATACCTGACTAATTTAAAGTTGCCTTTGGTGCCAGGAATGTCTGTGGGGAACTCATCAGGTGTGCTGCTGCCACATGACCTGTAACACTCCGGCCGTGGACAACTTGGATCATCCAGTTTATACACCTAAATAAGAGATTCAATATAAAACATTTAAACATTAAATCAGTCAATCCATCAGAAATAAATACTTCACATTTATTTAAAAGAAATAACTTGTAACAACCTCACTTAGAGAAAAATATATATATTTTTTTCCCCTAAAAAGGGAAGCTGTAATTAGCTGTTGCAAGCTTAAATTGAATCAAATAATTGCTATTGTTAGCTTCTGACTCAGAGTGTAGCTTGCAATAATGATTTTTAGAGAGATTAGCGGACAACGCTGTTACCTTAGCATTAGCATATCCCAACTTGATTGTAATGTTTCTCTCAAGCTCATTTTTGAATCGGACAGTGTGAACTCCAGAGATGGCTTTCACCACCGTTGATTTCCCGTGAGCTACATGACCAATAGTTCCTAGAGACAAATAAATAGGTATTGTTAATTTCATGTGACAATTGTTCGCTTGCAAAGTGGCACAAAACAGTAAAACGAAATTTTACCTATGTTTATTGTGGCTTGTCGACTGATGATCTCTTGGGACAGAGGAGTTAGTTTACTCACATCCTATAAGACAAAACAGATTTGTTAATACTAATCGTCAAGACAAGGAATTATGGCAAGCCGTTTCATGTGTAACTTTAGAAAAAAGATAATCAACGTCAAAAACATCAGTGGTGACAAGCATCATAACATATAAATCAATCCGTTAATGAGCAACAACTACTAGAAATAAATACTTCACATTTCTTCAAAACTTGTAACAGCCTCTCAGAGAAAAACTAGTTTTCCTACTAACAAGAGATGCTGTGCTTTGCTGTTGCAAGCTTAAATTGAATCAAATAATTGCTATTGCTAGCTTTTGATTCAGAGTGTAGCTTGCAATAATTATTCACTTACTTTCAAAGAATTAATAGATGTGTCAGAGTAACGAAAATAAATACAAGTGCAAAGAATACATGTTAAAACTGCTTGCCATAAGGGAACATTACATTGAACGTCAGGCGTACAGAATTAATTCGAATAGAAGTATACAAGATTAGTACCTAAATAAAGCAGCACACGACTGAAATTACATTAAACACAACGACATTTGGGTTTCACAACATTTTCGCATAATTTCAAGACGGGGTCCTTCTCCATCCCCGAATGAATCATGTGGTGAGCTTTCACCGGTACAGCTAACGCGCACGCCTGCTATCATCAGAGAGTACAAAACCACTTTACTCGAACTGTCGATACAGTTAGTACTTTTGGAACACGTTATGCTACAAATACGAACAAAATATGAAAACTTACTAATGTACTAAGGTCTTGTTTAGAAAGATGAGGCTGACCCAACGTTGTTCCAGACTCGTCGCCCGCCATCTTGATAGAAAAGGAATGGAAGTATGACCAAGCAAACGCCTGACCGTTTTTTACAAACACATGTGTGGCATTAAAGCATATCCCGTTAAATTAGTCAAAGTTCTTGATATATAAATATAGATAGTCTGTTATGTTTCACTATTAAACGGCATAAAACCATAAAATAAAATAGATAATTCTAAACTCATGAATGTAACGGCGCCCTCAGGCATGGGATGATGCAATCAGTTTCTATAAAACCCAGTAAAACGGAGAAGACAGACCGGAAAAGACATCCTAGATTATAATTAACATAAACAAACCTAAATTACCTATATAACAAGACGCGTAATTTACCTAATATATAATTAACGTCTACAAACTTGAACACACGTTGGATTGACGCGGATAAAACCAGGGTCCGTCTTATCGTTATGACGTCACAGGTTTTGTAGTTTTTGAATTACCATCTATCTATCTATCTATCTATCTATCTATCTATCTATCTATCTATCTATCTATCTATCTATCTATCTATCTATCTATTTATTTTGTTTTAAGGCCTACCTCATATAGAGACATATAACGTGTAATTAGTCTAAACATAGTATTTTGATGTTCCCATGCTGACATATGTCAAAGCTATTCATTCATTCTGAAACAAAATTTAAAAACTTTAATATGGACAGTGCAAACGTACCTCTTGTGTGAATCGCTTTTAGTTTTCTCTCTGCATATTATTATATTTATTATATCTGTAACACCGTATTCTGCAGCATAATGTTGATCTGTTTTTGCAATTTGCAACATAATTGCCCTTGAGGGGTCAATAAAGTACCAATGAAGTGAAGGTAAAAGTAGTTTAAAGCCTGCATTGAACCGCAGATATCAAAAACAGAAGCTATGATTAGCTGTAGAAAATGTAGAAAAATGTCATGTCCCTGAGAGAGACTATATGATAAATATATAATATAATATAAAATAGGAGGTTCCTATGTTCATAAGGATTAATTAGGAAAGTCAAAGTAAAATCCTAACATATACCACGACTTATGTGCTCTAGGTAAATTTCACATCTGTCACAGTGAACAAACATTTTGTACATGTAGGCAGAGAATATTGACACACAAACTCTAACATTTCCGTCCGACCGACAAATGTTCGGGAAATGACGTCAGTGCAGACAATAATATGGCGTCTACGATCGCTGTGGAGGCTACAGACAAACAACATTTAGCGATTCAGTCCAAATAACACTGGCTTATTGTCACCTAAAGACGCCAATGGGCAGTGTATCTCCGTCGATAATGAGATATCACAGTTAATTTCTCTGGTCTTTGTCTAACACCAGCACTCCATGTCCGAAGGACCTCGGGCTCCCTGGTCGAAGCGGGGTTGCGTGGAGTCGCATCGCCGAGGTAAAACCCTTCTGGTATCGTTTAATTTCCCACTCAACGTTGTCCTGCTTAATAACGCACTAATTTTTAGCTTATTGTAGCTGAAACTGCAGAACTGTTACATATGTAGTGGTTGACATTCGTTGGGACGTGTCAGCGGTAATTACTGCCTGTGTCTCTGATATTGACCTAGTGAGCTCCCTAGGTAGACAGCATGTTTTGGCGTAATATTGGCGTTAGGATTGAGTGACTGTAAATGCTGTCTAGGTAGACTTCTCATTAGGTTTCAGACCACCGCAAGTGTTTATGTCCAGTCGCTTTCACTCAAATCAAATCAAATCAAAACATGTCATTAAGAAGCGTATAATACAGTTTTTTTTGTCTTGTTTACTGAGGGTCTGAACACGAGGTCGTTGAAGTTTAGAGGATTTCAAAGCAAGTTGAATGTATTGCAAGGCTAAAACATTGTCATTACGTTATGGTCACTGTTAAACGTGTATTATTTAACAGGAGGACAAACATTTCTCTAAACAACTTTACAGAGAAGTTTATCACAATGTCAGTCTGTACAAAAGTTGTATTTATTTGATGGTATTATTGTGAAATATTATTACAATGTAGAATAACTTTTCTGTTTCAATAGATTTTTTAAATGTAATTTATTCTTGTGATACAAATCTTAATTTTCTGCATCGTTACTCCAGTCTTCAGTGTCCTATGATCCTACAGACATGCTGATTTGCTCAAGAAAGCAATTCTTATCATCAGCATTAAAAATTGTGCTGATTAATATTATGTTTGTGGAAGAAGCAATGGCACACATTTTTTAGGATTCTGTAATAAATGGAACGTTCAATAGAACACTATTTATTTGAAATGTAGGCCTACAATTTTTTACTGTTCATTATTTATTTGATAAATATTTTTGTTTCTTTCTCAATAAAAGTATTAATTTCTTTCAAATAGACTTCATAACAGTAGTGAGTTTATAATCAGTTTATTTGTAAAACGAAATAAAATGTGACTTGGAAAATTTCTGGGAAATTCTTTTTACTATCTTTTGTCATATGTCTACTATTTGTGAATGTAGCTCTTATACTGTCGTGTGTACAACAAAGTGTCCTTCACATATATACACTTTCTCAGCCTTGCAATAAAAAAAGCCTTTCAGTTTTTTTTATACACCATATCAGATGTTGCTCACTGTTTTCTGAATGAGTAATATTTGATAAGTTGTTTTTTAAACTCTTTAGCAGCACATTTTCAAGTGTGTATTAACAATGGGGAAATTACATACTAACTACACAGAAATTTCAGAATACCTGTCTATTGACCAGCATGCGGATGTCATCTCTTTTTAGAGCAGGGCAAATACAAGCAGAGGAAATGTGAACGTCCCTACAGCGCAGTGAAGCCGACAGTTGGCCAGGAGGCCTCTAAAAGGTAATATCATAAAATCCTCGGCTTTACTTTTCTACAAGCCGCATAAACTGCTAAGGATACAGTGTATTTCATGTCAGTTTTATATTTAACATATTACAGCCTCGGGTGCACAAATATGGTGTAGTTTTAATATGCAAGCAGGGATATGTTTTGTCAAAAAAGTCTTATCAAATTTTGCAAGTAATTGTTTCCTGTTTGCACAGTCGGACGTTGAATTGTTGGTGCATCTTTGGTGTTTTAGTCTGTTGGTAATTTTAACGTTATTTTAATGATTGGGGCTTGTTCGATTTGTCATTTAGGTGAATATCGTCAGAATTTAATTTCCTACGGACACAAGAGGTACTGTCCTCTGATTGGCTCGGACACCCCCCTGTGACATGCCCGTGGCCAATCAGAGGTGAGTGTGCTGTGTGTGTATGTGTGTGCAGTAGAGGGGGAGTGTGTGGGGGAGCTTTGAGATAGAGTTTGGCTTTCAGCAGCAGAAACCGAAGTGCTGAGGTGTGAAAGTTCTTGAAGTCCTTCCAGAGGCTTTATTAAAGTCTGGCATGTTTTTTCACCAACTATTATTCACTAAAATACAAATACTTCACACAATTTAGCTTGAGGAGATGCTGTTTAGTCTAATTAGATTGTAGTTATGCACAGTTTTATCTTGTTTTAAAGCAATTGTTCACCCCCAAATGAACATTTTCATATCATTTATGCTACATTCAAAAGTAAAAAGTAAAAAAAGCTGGATTTTCAGCAGCCATTTACTTGGCTTTCAGTGTCACATGATCCTTCAGAAATCATTTTAATTTTCTGATTTGGTGCTCAAGAAATATTTCTCTCTTTTTTTTTTTTTAATGTTATAAACAGTTGTGCTGCTTTAAATTTAAACCGATCCTTTTTTCAGTATTTTATGAAAAGCAATTAAAACAAATATTTAAAAATAAAAAAATATTTTCTAGCATGTATAAATCTCCCATTTGATCAATTTATGCAAAATAAAAATATTAATCTTTTTTTTTTTTTTAAATGGTGACTAATTTTACAAACTTTTTACAAACATTTCTTTGACATTTACATTAATGTGGAGCCCACTAATTTTCATATTGTGGAAAAACACAGAGATTTCTTTCAAAATATCTGCTTTTGTGCTTCAAAATGCTAGGTTTTCATTTTTGGGTGAACTGTCCCTTTAAGAGGTTTTTCCCGTCCTGTTTAATGATTTCAAACTCTTGACACGAGACAAATAAGTCTTATTTCTATTGAATACCTGAGAGAAAGCTGTAAAATGTCTGTCTCTCCATCACCGTTATGGTCTTCCCTACCTTGCAGAGCTGACCGGCTGAATTGGATCATATCAACTCGTCTAGACATGTCATTTATACTAGTGTTTGTGTCTCTGCAGGTGCCTAATGGCGGGGGATGTGGAGGTGTACCTTTCCCAAGTGCATGACGGCAGCGTATCGTCGGGCTTCAGGGCCTTGTATGAGGAGCGACTGCTGCTCGATGTCACGCTGCTCATCGAGGAGCACCACTTCCAGGCGCACAAGGCTCTGTTAGCAACGCAAAGCGACTATTTCCGGGTCATGTTCACGGCTGATATGCGGGAACGTGACCAGGATAAGATTCACATGAAGGGGTTGACGGCAGCCGGGTTCGGTCACGTCCTTCGCTTCATGTACTACGGTTCTTTGGAGTTGAGCATGCTCACGGTGCAGGAGATCTTGCAGGCTGCTATGTACGTGCAACTCACTGAGGCTGTAGAGTTCTGCTGCTCCTTCCTGCTGGCCAAGATCTGCTTGGAGAACTGCGCTGAGGTCATGCGCTTGCTGGAAGACTTCAGTGTTGGCGTGGAAGGCGTTCAGGAGCAGCTTGACGCGTTTCTGCTGGAGAACTTTGTGCCCTTGATGGCTCGACCAGACTTTCTATCTTATCTGAGCTTGGAGAAGTTGATGGCCTATCTGGATAGTGACCAACTGAGTCGATTTCCAGAAATTGAGCTGTACGAGGCGGTGCAGGCCTGGCTGAGACATGACCGGCGGCGCTGGAGACATACGGATGCGGTTGTGCAGAACCTGCGCTTTTGCCTCATGACTCCTGCCAATATCTTTGAGAAGGTAAAACGTGCTTCCTTTTTCTTTATGTGTCATCGACAGATAATAGAGTACAGAAAAAAAAGAGGAAGAAATCATTAAATAACCTTGCATATGTGTTGATTACAAGTGGTTTTCTCAAAACAATTATAAGAAAAAACGTTAGTCTGTAAGTTAAAACCATTCTTCTAGCAAAATGTTTGCAGTTTTAGTGTTTAAAGTGTTAAATCATTGAGTTTTTGGGGAGTTGCACCACATGACACTTCACAACCTTAGCTAATGTGCCTTACAAATAATGTGATATTTTAAAGAATGGTTCACTCCTAACTAAAAATTCTGTCATTAATTACTCGCCCTCATGTTGTTCTAAACCTGTAAGACCTTTGTTCATCTTCGGAATGCAAATTATAATATTTATTATAAAATCCGAGAGATTCTGACCCTGCATAGACAGCAACACAGCTGACAGGTTCAAAGCCCAGAAAGCTAGTAATAACATCGTTTAAATAGTTAAATATACATCAGTGGTTAAATCTTAAATTTATAAAGCTACAAGAATATTTTTTGTGCACAAATAAAATAAAAATAATAATTATTATTATTCATTCAAATCTTCTGTGTCAGCCTTGACGTGCATGCGTGACAGTAAAATGACGGATGAGTACTTCTTCCTCTGCATTCAGGTTTTATGTCATAAAGCTTTGTGGTACTGTTGTGAATGTGACATGAGGGAGAATTGTTGACTAAACGTTATTTTTGTTTTCTTTGTGCACCAAAAGTATTTTCGTAGCTTTACAATTAAGGTTGAACCACTGTTGTCACATGGACTATTTTAACAATGCCTGTACTACCTTTTTGGGCTTTGAACATGTCATTTGTCAGTTGTGTTGCTGTCTATTCAGGGTCAGAAAGCTCTCGGATTTAATAAAAAATATCTTGGATTGTGTTTTGAAGATGAACGAAGGTCTTAACAGTTTGGAATAAAATGAGGGTGAGTAATTATTGAGAGAATTTTCATTTTAAGGGGAGAAGTATCCCTTTAAGAAAACTTTTTTCCCCCTGCATTTAGTTGGCGAACAGGTTTTATTTCAAATAATTAGAAGCATTTTTGATATTACTAAAAGGTTAAACCAAACTACTTAAAGTTTACATTTAAAGAATTGTATTCTTAAAATGAGTCTTTTTCCCATTATGATGTCAAAATAGAATATTGGTTTTTATATTTATGACCTAAAAATATTATAACAGGCTACATAGTGTTCAAAGAAATGCTTGGATTTGTTCAACAAGCATTAGGGGTTTGACGAGACACGTCTCCCATGAGATGAGACACTGGGTTCACAAGAACGATAACATATATAGAACGCGGCAGAGATTTGTTGCGCCGCATCATACCACTATCACAACTTCTTCCATGCCACGAGATCTTGTCACACCCCTAGCATGCATGATTGATTTGTTTTTTAAACAGAAGAAATTTATGATACAAACTGCTTGATAATAGTAAATGTTTCCTGAGCAAATCAACATACTAGAATGATTTTTGAAGGATCATGATGACTGAAATAATGGCTTCTGAACATTCAGCTTTGTCATCACAGGAATAAATTACATGGTGTATTTAAATCTTACAGTCCAGTACACATTGTAACATTCATCTTATGATTCCACATTTAGAATAAACAAAACAAAAATAATAGAAGTAATAATAACAACGTACCTAACCCTCCCTGCCCTAGGAACTTACAACATAGCACAGTCAACACCACAAACCTACTTAATATTAAATTACATTTTAAAATGTAAGAAAGCAGTTATTTTAAGCTGTAATAATGTTACAATATTACTGTATTTGTGATGTTTCAAAATCATCTCACCAGCCCCAAATATTTGAACAGTGCTGTATTTATAATGTGTCATGTCATTGACCTTTATCTGTTTCTTTCTCCTTGCACAGGTAAAGACATCAGAGTTCTACCGGTATTCCCGCCAACTGAGACTAGAAGTCGACCAGGCGCTCAGCTACTTCCATCAGGTGAACGAACAACCGCTGGCGGAAACCAAGTCCAACCGCATCAGATCTGTGCGGCCCCAAACTGCTGTATTTCGTGGAATGATTGGCCACAGCATGGTCAACAGCAAGATCCTCCTCCTCCACCGGCCTAAAGTGTGGTGGGAACTAGAAGGCCCGCAGGTGCCGCTCCGACCCGACTGCCTGGCCATCGTCAACAACTTCGCTTTCCTGTTGGGTGGTGAAGAACTTGGCCCGGATGGAGAATTCCACGCTTCTTCTAAGGTCTACCGCTACGATCCCAGACAGAACTCCTGGCTCCGCATGGCCGACATGTCCGTTCCCAGATCCGAGTTTGCGGTCGGCGTCATCGGGAAGTATATTTACGCCGTCGCAGGCCGCACTCGTGATGAGACCTTCTATTCTACGGAGCGATACGACATTGTCGAGGACAAGTGGGAGTTTGTAGATCCGTACCCTGTAAACAAGTACGGTCACGAAGGAACCGTGCTCAACGGGAAGTTGTACATCACTGGCGGCATCACCTCCTCTTCCACCTCGAAACAAGTATGCGTTTTCGACCCGGGACGAGAGGGAGCGTCTGAACTCCGTACGCGGCGGACGCCTATTCTCACCAACTGCTGGGAGAACAAGTCAAAAATGAACTACGCTCGTTGCTTCCACAAGATGATCTCCCACAATGGGAAGCTGTACGTGTTCGGCGGAGTGTGTGTGATACTGCGTGCCTCTTTCGAGTCCCAGGGCTGCCCTTCGACGGAAGTGTACGACCCGGAGACCGACGAGTGGACTATTTTGGCGTCTATGCCTATAGGACGCAGCGGACACGGAGTGGCAGTGTTGGACAAACAGATCATGGTGCTCGGAGGACTTTGCTACAACGGTCATTACAGCGACTCTATCCTCACTTTTGACCCCGAGGAGAACAAATGGAAAGAGGACGAGTATCCCAGGATGCCTTGCAAACTGGACGGACTGCAAGTGTGTAGTTTGCACTTCCCAGAATACGTTCTGGAACACGTGAGACGCTGCAGCTGAGTCTTTCTAACTTCTGGACAGTTTAGGAGACAAACGTTTACAGGTGTGACGAGTAATACTAATACTGTTGAAGCTTTTAAACTGTAGGCCAGTGCTTATTTAAGAAGAAAACTCCTTTTTAGGCTTTCATTGTAGAAGGAAGGTTTGTTATTTGGTCCGTAAACACGAATACAGACGACCTTTTTGCTCATACGTCTGACTCATTGCACTGTAATCATCCTGTAGAGCACATACTACTCTTCATGTTTCGCCACATTGTCTTCTATATCCCTTCATTCTCTTCACAGGAAGTCATGTTTTATGCGTGCGTATTTCCACAACAAGTAGTCTGCTGTGAGCAGTTAGAAAAACGAAAAGGAGACTAAGCGAAGCAGAGGAACTTGTGAAAAAATAAAGTTCAACTTCCCTGCCCCCTTTTTCTTTGACATTTACTAATCTAAGAACGCGTTTGTGCTGATACTAGTGATGTTGTAGTGGATAATGACTGTAATGATTGTAATCTTGACGATGATGTTGACAAGCATTGCACTCATATAAGGGCGTATATTACTGCTCTACAATAACACCGGTCCTCCACTGCTGACTGCAAAGGGAGAAAAGGGGACGGCAGAGATTAGGGGACGCGTAGTCCCGCTTCTCCAACCTTTATTAGTTGTGCTTATGCTTATTTTGAACTTATTTATTAAAATGGCAAAGCCTTGCCTTGATCCAATCTGTGTAATGTAATGAACTGATTTCTGTGTGTGTGTGTGTGTGTGTGTGTGTGTGTCTCATTTTGTTTCACCAGCAAAGGGCTAAAGCACATATGCATCTTATGTTTAATGTCTAATGAAACACTAACAGCAGTCCTTTAAGTTTAGGGATCCACTATGTATTAAAATCAGTTGTGGTTAAAGGGGTAGTACACCCATTACATGCATCAGTTTCTCACCTTTATGTCGTTCCAAGCCAAAATGTATGTTTTTGTTTGTCTGTGCAATGACAGTCAATGGGGTCCAAATGAAAACTGTTTTGGACCCCATTGACTTTCAGTGTATCAGTATATGAATAAATCAATCATCTTTTCCATTCTGCATTTGGAATGACGTCTAAATTTATTTATTTATTTATTTATTTTTGGTGAACTACCCCTTTAAGATGATCTTGAAGGTGTTTGGCACTATGTCATTTCCTGTTATGGACTTCACATGTGATGCTATGTGTTCCTGGTTGGTTTGTACTTCCTCAAACACTAACTTTTGTCTCCTTCGTGTGACATTTCTCATCCGAATTTCATGTACATATAGATGCCAAACTGTGGTCTGTAAGGGATGTAATAATCAGACGCAGCGGTAGATTTTAACCTCATCTTGTTATCCTTTAGGAGAATAACACAATTATTCCACTATTATAATAATCCATAGCCCTGTATCTTGTTCTCGAGAGGACTATAATCAGATTTGCGAACTTGTTTATCAGAATCTGCTGGTTCACTGATATTTGAAGACTTTGTAATTAATTTCCAGAAATAAATGTTCATACTGTCCAGCTCTCTGGGTTTTCTAATTGAATACGAGCACCTGCTGTTTTGGGGTTTAGCGTGTATTTGAGCCTCGGTCTTCTTTAGATATCAGCATCTTATTCTGTTGGTTTATCCCGTAAGAGGATCCAGCAGCAGGACGGGACGGGTGCTGTGACTCTAAGCCTTTCTCCAGCTTGTGTGTCCACATGTCTGACAGAAAAGCAACATGTTGCTATATGTGAGATTTTCTTCCTTCTAGTAATAAACACCATTCCACACTTAATCTTAATCCTAAATATTCATCATTTATTCTTGGCGTCTTGGAAATGTGACTCTATACCTTTTTGGTAACACTTTATAATAACTACAGGCAGTGAAGCATTAGTAAATAGTCAGTTGATCCTTTATAAAGCATTGTTCCAACATTAATAGTCATCAGTAAGCAGTTTATAAATACAACTATAAATGGCTTGTTCTTGATTTATAAGCATATCTAAATGTACAAAGGAGATTTAAATGGTCTGTTATCTTCCTAACAGAAAAAATAACACCGTTATTAATTTTAAGATGCAAAAAAACTACACTTTATTTTTTTTCTATGAAACTGAAGGTTTGTTTTTCGTTTATGTACGATTAAATTTTTTAAATCTTGAAAAAATATGTCTGTGTTCCGTATCCCTCTGTGTTGTATTTGTTTAACTCTTCTGTTTAGATTATAAATTAGCCTTTACATCTGCTTTATAAATGCTTCACAAGGTATAAATATTCCTTACTTTAGCTCACAAAAACAGACATCTGGCAACTACTAAATGCTTTTATAATACCTGACTTAATCATGAATTACAGCAGGAACGTGTTAATAAAGCATGTATTAAAACACTAAGGCAGCTGCTATCACGTGTCTAAATAATATGTACATTTAAATAATTTATTAATAATTTACTTAGACTTTGTAAATGGTTTTATTAAGCATTGACGTTTGAAATTAACGTAATAATTACAAAAATTATAAACTGATCAATAAAGTATGAAAATACATTTATTAAACAGTATACATGTGCTAAAGAACAAGGCATTTGTAAACTTTGTTTACTAATGCATAATAATGTTGGAACAATGCTTTATAAAGGATGAAATGAGTATTTAAAAAAAGGAAAAAAAAGGAAAGGAACTAAAGGAACTTTATTGCTGAACTAATCATTCATAGTGTGAAGATATTATGAAGTGTTACCATTTTGTTTTTGTAATTATTTAATTTTATTTACTTTTTTTTATGTAAAGTTAAAAGAAACAAGTTTTCAAACAAATCATCTTGGACTTCTAGTTCTGCACTGAATTTGTCTTGCACGTAACCAGGAATCATATTTTTAGTCACAAAAAAGGTTGACTTTGAGTCTTGGACCACAAAACAATTCTTCTGCAGGAGTCCTGGGAGTGAATTTGGAGCTGACGGCATAGATTTTCCACAACATTTGGGAATATTACGTCACGAAGATGAAAGGTTATGCGTAAACTTATGTCTACTTAGTAAAAAAAGGCTGTAGTGCGCCCGACGCGCACGTGGCGCCGTGGCTTAGTTGGTTAAAGCGCCTGTCTAGTAAACAGGAGATCCTGGGTTCGAATCCCAGCGGTGCCTTTTGAAGGCATTTCATTAAGCCTTCACTGTCACACTGCACTAATACGAACGATTGTTCATTATCCAATGAAATATCTCCCAGGTTTGATCGTCTGAAGATCAGCTTTTGTTTAGGCGCATGCATGGCTACAAAAAAAAGACCACCCGTTGAAATGAAGCATACTTAGCGTCACCTGCAAAATGCAAAGAGTCAAACAATTATTAATCATTATCCAACTAATAAAAAAGCTACAACGGTAACATTAACTAATTCAGTAACTTTACAACATAAATATTGCAATAATGTATTACATACCTTACATTACATATAAATTATTGTCAACCCCTGTTAAATAGCTGACCCTTGTCAGAAAATGTAACTAGTGATTCATTTAACAACAGCAGTTTTAGTTTGAATGACAAAAAAACAAAACAAAATTTTTTTAGTGGACCCAGAGGTTCTTCTGAAATCAAAATCAGGTACAGCACGCCCTCTTGTGGCGTGACGTCAATAGTTTCTTTCGAGTTTAATTATTAAAATTATGCAATGCATCCGATGCAGTGCATTCATAATTTGACTTTTATGAATTTATATATATATAAAATAGTAATTAATTTTAAAAATTTCACTTAAAAAATTGATTTCTAAAAGGACAACCAAGAACTATAGGTATGGCCTTAGGATACGCAATTACTATTACAAATACTATAAATCATATCTGCTTACACCACTACAGGCTAAAGGCATACATTAAACTAAAATAATTTTGCTAACTCATGATGAACGGCATCGAGAGGGTGGGCGTTGCTAAAAGCCTTGAACACTGAAATCTGCAGTCTGTGTTCAGCGACGTCAGGAATCAGATTTCAGTCTTTTTGTTTCCTCAGAGCGAAATAAATCCGTGGCTCAGCGCAGCGGTAAGTGCCTTTTCGTAATGCAAAGTATAAACCAATGCAGAATGTGCTGTGTGTTATTGTCCGCAGCGGCGTCACGCGCTACTAATAATATTTGTCGCGAATGCAACACTCTGAAAAGAGTTACAGATTTAAATCACGTGATTCCTTCACCTAACTTAGTTCTTTACAAAGACTGCGGAATGTGGAGCACTGAAGTGCCAGATAAAAATTTGAGCTCATTTAATCTAATTAGCGGCCGAGATTGTACGTGCAGAATGTAAATAGGGTTATTGGTGTTTACTACAGAGAGTTGGGCCAGGACTGTTTGGATTTCATGTTCACCCAGCAGAACGTTCCCATAACGTTAGCACAGGCTTGGGTTATTTTTTGGGAACCACACAGGCTGATAGTATTCTAGGAACGGTGTCTGTTTTGTAACCAAAAAACAGTTGTTTTATGGCACCCATACAGAACGGTATGTGCTTATTGCGTTTTATAACCAACAAGTGGCGTTCACAGTTCTGGTTTGCTGGAATAAAAGGTTATGAGTTCCAGTTTGGGGAATATGAAAGAACAGCCTGAAATAATACTGCATATGCAACAGTGCAGCTGCTAGCCTATATTTGATACGCAGAACATCTGTATACACTAGATATTTTGTGTATCAATTTGTTATAAATGAATTATTAAGAACATTCCTTCTCATAAAAAAATATATTTATAATAGCAAAAGATGTGATCACACCACAAATAAACATGTCTGTGGTCACATATTTTTAAGTAACATACTCAATTATGACATTTTAAAATTGTAGATTAAAAAAATATTTGCATGAAATGTAATCTATAGATCTGGCTTTTCCCCCTCATAATCGTTTTTCAGATTTTAATTGTTTGTAAATATACATTATATATTTTTGGTCTCCTCACATGTTGTCACAAACTATTTGTTTCTCATGAGAAGCCATGCCATTTTTGTTTCATCCACTAAAGCTGATCAATTTAAACAATAAAGTTTCCTTTTTATGAACAGATGGCAAATGAAGCAAAGCCCTGTCCTTGTGATATCGGGGACAAGATCGAATATGGAGGCCTTGGGGAGGAAGTTCAAATCCAGCACATTAAAGCTTATGTGGTGAAGCCTCCAGCATCAGAGAAGGCCATTATTGTAATTCAAGACATTTTTGGATGGCAGCTTCCTAACACAAGATACATGGCAGACATGCTCTCAGCCAACGGATACATGTAAATATTCATTTTATATTCTTAAAAATAAGAAAACAGTCACGGATATCCCTGATCTTGATTGTTTTGCAGTGCGATATGTCCAGATTTCTTTGTTGGAAAAGAGCCGTGGAGCCCATCTCACGACTGGTCAACATTTCAGCAGTGGCTTGAGGACAAAAAGCCTACAGAGATCAAAAAGTATAATAAACTACTGTAAATATTTTATTATCAGATTCACCCATGAAAAAAAATAAATGTTCTTGTTTCTCCAGGGAAGTGGATGTTGTGTTGAAGTATCTGAAGGAGCAGTGCGGTGCGAAGCATATAGGTGTTGTGGGCTTCTGCTGGGGTGGTGTTTCGACACACTACATTGCTCTTCAGTATCAGGAAATCAAAGCTGGCGTCTCAGTCTATGGTAATCCATTTGTTGTGTCTCCTTGAGAAGAACGAAGACTTGCTTTCTGCAATCCAAGAAATTGTAAATATAAACTTTTTTGTTTTTACAACAGGTATCGTAAGAGAGCGGGAAGACAGGTTTGATCTCAAGAGCCCAACCCTCTTTATCTTTGCAGAAAACGACGCAGTCATTCCACTTGATCAGGTAAGCTGAGGTCAAGGACAGAATTTAAGTTTCTCCACATGCTTTTGATTTATTAATGCCACGGGAAGATTATTTACACTGAATGCTTTACTTTCAGGCCAAATGGCTCAAATTAAATATAATCAGATCAGTTTTCTTTAAAATGTATTTGCAATATCCTATTACTATTATAATGTAGCATTCAATCTAATACTTTTATTCGAGTATCAGTTTTAAAGGATAATAAATGGGGGTAAATGTATTCTGTATAATGAATAAACCCCTACCATAGACTTTGCACAGTTGAAAAAAATTTGACCCAAGAACAAAAATTAATCATTTAATATCAAGTAGTTCCAAACCTGTATGAATTTCTTTGTTCTGACACACACACATACAAAAATATAAGTTTGTGACCAGGGGCCTGTTCCATAAAACAAGTTTACCAAATAAGCCAGGTTTATGTCAGTTAGCCTGACTTGTTGCCAGTTAATTTGGTTTGAAATAAGTCAGACTATCTGCTAAAAGCCTGGCTTACTTGGCAAACTTGTTTTATGGAACAGGCCCCAGGCTGTTTTGGTCACCATTAACTTCCATAGTAGGAAAAAACAAACAAACCCAAAACAGCCTGATTACAAACTTTTTCCTTTGTGTTCAGCAAAACAAAGAAATTCTTGAGGGCGAGTAAATGACCATTTTTATTTTTGGGTGAACCAATCCTTTATTGTTCTCTTTTAATCAAGGTGACTACACTAGAGACAAGACTGAAGGAAAAGTGCACTGCTGATTTCCAAGTGAAAATCTTCCCAAAGCAGACTCATGGGTTTGTCCATCGCAAGAGAGAAGACATTAACCCAGATGACAAACCTTACATAGAGGAGGCCAGGACAGAAATGATCAACTGGCTGAATAAGTACATGTAAACTGTAAAGGGTTAAATTAATCGAGGTGAAGGTTAAACATTCTCTATGGGGCAAGGTCTAGTGATAAAATCAATCATTGATTTGACATTAACTTCTAATGCGAAAACACTTCTGTGGATGTATTTTTGAACTCCAGATAATTTAAAAAGTGACAAGCAACAGAAACAAATCTGAAAACAAAAGTTTAATGATCACTTCAGTACTACATTGAACTGTATCAAATGATAAATAACAGTACGAAGGTTCGACACTTTCGTTTAGAAGTGCTTGAGACCTTTCATTTCAACACAGCTACAAGACGCTCAGTCTTCAGGCTCGCCGGGGCCCCTGATGTCATCAATCTTCAGGATCATCTTGACTACTTGAGTTGCCAGAGAAATCTGCTGTTTCTTCCCAAGCAGGGTCTCAATCACATGCTGCTGCTTCATGTCTGCAAAGATTTAAGCCAGACTTAATGCTAATTATCAACAATGACTGATTATGGGTACAAAAATAGATACTATTAACTTTCTTTGTCAAAAAAAGAAATCTTGGAAAGAAAATGTATTATAGTTTTGATAAAAATACTATGCGGCATTTATAATGCAAATTAAATGTTCATTGAGCACCAAATCTGCATATTAAAATGATTTCTGAACGCTCACATGACAAATGAAGAAATGCTGGAAATGTAGCAGTCACAGAAATAAATTACATTGGAAAATATATTTCAAATAGAAAACTAATCTTTTATCTCTTTCCGCGACTTTCCAACAAATACTACAAATATATTACTCAAATTCTGTTTGCAATTTCATATCAACGAAGTAAAACTAAGAAGTCCATACCATTTGTTGATAAATGTAAGCAGTCAATTCCAAGTGCAGGGTTGCTTTCCTTGACTTGTTGGGCTCTGACCTCTGTCATTGTTTGAATGGGGTTCAAACCACTGTTCTCAGCCAGCGCCATAGGAATGATCTCCAGAGCATCAGCGAACGCTCTCATGGCATACTGTTCCAGAGAGGGGCACTGGAAAAGCAGCAGAGCAGGCTTTAAAACCTCTTGCACTTCAGGACTGAGACTGAGACTGGAGTACATACAACTCTAAAAACAGCATACCTTATCAGCTGCCTGGTTGACTGCAAGAGCACAGGAGATCTCTGATGCACCGCCACCATACACAATGCGGTTATCCCTCACGAGGTTACGGATGACGCACAGAGCATCATGGAGAGCTCTCTTAGCCTCTTCGATAATCTAAACGATTCAGATGAATAGGCAAAAACATTTAAACAGCGATACAAAAACAGATTTAATATCTTGAGTGGGGAAAACATCCCAATTTAGCTCTAAAACCTCTTTACCATTTTGTTCCCACCACGGATGAAGATCGTCACAGCTCTGGAGTTCTTGCATTCCTCGATAACCAGCATTCTGTCTTTAGTGGTCCCAAAGCAGACTTCCTTCACTAGCCCAGCAGTGCCCAACTTCTCTGGGGTCAGCTCGCAGAATCGAGGTACAATACGCCCTCCAGTAGCAATGGCGATGAGCTGGAAAGGTTTACATAAAATCTCAGCATACTTTAGTAACCTGTCTGTGCTATACACAATGATATCAAAATCTGGAGTCAGTATTTGTTTTGTAAGAAATTAATACTTCGATTTAGAAAAGATGAAATGGATCTAATGTGACATTTATAGTGTTACAAGAGATTTCCAACTGATTTTAACCATCATAAGTAATGTTTCTTAAGCGCCAAATATACATTTTAGAACATATTTATTTCATATGTAACAATATCTATCCAAATGGGCATATTTAACTTCTGCACAAATCTATAATATCGCATAAAACAAGTAGACCTATCTTATACTGCAAAGTCACATGTATTCAATGTGTATGGATGTGCACAGAGTAAATGCGTTTCCGTCGTAGTTTATGTGCATGTTTCTTATCGGATAAACTGTTTACGTTTTACTTAAACGGCAGTCCATAACTTTTGGTGCTCTACTGGTTAATAAACAGAACTGTTTGCATCTGGTGCAACATTGTAGCCAGAGCAGCTTTAATTGTGTGCATACGTTTTTTTATGCACATTTTTAGAATTTATGTGCATTTTGGCATTCCCATCTATTGTTTTTTATGCAATATTCCAAAATGTGCATAAAAATAGGTGGATGGAAACATAGCTAATGAAGACTTGAGTAATGACGCTAAGCATTCTGCCTGACCCAAAACCTTAAAACAGTAGTGATGAGATTTATGGCTCTTTGACGGGATCAGGATCTTTGCGATCCGTTCCTTTCAAAGAGCCGTTCAAAAAAATATTTCGTCAGTTTAAAGAAGCCAGCTTGGGGGCATCTCAGTTTATCCTGAAATAATCACTGGGAGGAATGAT
>JAUMHP010000082.1:7800299-7819438 GCA_032361065.1 Enteromius trimaculatus | reverse complement strand
TTCTTTAAACATCTTTGGAGCTTCTGTTTTTGATGCCTGTTTTTCTGTAATAATGTTGTTTACATGTTCTTCAATAATAAAAAAATTGTGCATCTGGATGTAATGTTTTAATGTAATATACAGCGCCGCAGAGAGTAGAGACATGACAGGCTTACGCTTTTCAGATACTACGTGATGACATCACTGATATGCAAATTAGAGCGTGACATCATCTGGCAACATTTTGCTACTTTTCGGGCTGGCAGCTACTTTTCATTGGAAATAGTTGGCAGCACTGATGCTGTTAGGCAGTAGAACTCTCCCTATAACTGATCTGTCTCGCGGAGGAGCTATTTTGTGTGCATCTGTGTGAAACACGCATAGGAAACAAAGAACGATAGAAAGAACGGCTCCCAATAAGCCGCGACTTGGCTCCCATCGTTCATCTTTATGAGCCGTTCAAAAGAATCGGTTGGTTCGCGAAACGTCACAACTCTATAAAGCAGTAGCGTATTGCTGTGTGGTTCTTACAAACCTCAATCTCAGGTCCACCGACCCAGCGGACAGCAGGAAGCTCGTTCTGAAGGAGTAAGTGATTGGCTTCATCATCAAATCCCCACTGGCAAATGGCAAGATTAGCCCCGTTCTCCTTGACCTTTAGAAGTGTTTTAACACAAAAAAAAAAAAAAAAAAATACAGAAAGAATTACATTCAGATTTATGATTGTTAGATTTCTCTGTATGGTTTTAATGGCTCGCCATATGTATTAGATTTCTCTAATACATAAAATAAGTAAGCTTGATCAAAGTCCAGGGGAAAAGAGTTTAGTCAATAAAAGTAGTGTAGCATAGTCTTCTGAATCTTAACCCAAAGTGCAATTTGTGTAATTAGATCTTTATACCTGACGCTGTCAGCACCTCCTACTGGAGGCGTCACAGTAGGCATTGTTTCATTATATGAACAACAGTAGGCATTGTATGGACATTTGAATAATGAGGTGCAGTTACAATGTAACACATCAGACGTTAATTCCGTCTAGGCAATACACAATCTGTCATGATCAATGGTAAGTATTTATGATAAAAATCTAACTTGAGATGCAAATTAATTTAACTTAATTTTTATTAAAACAAATTGTAAATACATACTACATCTTGATGTACAATATTGAAATAAAGCATATTAAATTACATAAATTTAAAACAATAGCTGAATGACCTTAGGAAAGCATACAATATACAGACCTGTCGAATCATTTCCTCAAACTTCTCCTTCTCGTACTTCTGCAGAGCTTTGTAGTCCTCCACTGAGGTCACGTCAAGCTTATGCTTAGTTTTGGGCTTGGGGGGCTCAAACGGGCAGGTAAGGATGGCAATTTTTGTGTCTTTCAGTACCTGCATGTATAACATGCTTGTTAACAAAAGACCTTTAATCATGCTATGCATGTGCAAACAGGGATGAATTCAAATACTACCTTGGGCATCTGAGGGTGACTGAACTCTTTGTCCACAATGACACCTTTGATGAGCTGAGTGTCCTCTAGTTTACCACCTACTTTTCCTTCAACTTTGATAAGCTCGAAGTCGACATCCTTCCTCTCCATGTCAGCCACTGTGAGGATGGCATTGACAGCGATCTCTGCCATCTGTCTGTGGCAGCGGTTGATTCTATAAAGCATAAAAAATTATATATATATTAAAAAAAAAAAAAAGACTTTCCCAATATTATTCTCAATGACTCTAAAAAAAACTAAGAGACACTCACACTTTGGATCCTAATGTGGTCATGGCTGTCTGAATAAGAGGCTCTGTGTTGTTGGGATCCACTGGGAAACTATCCCCAATTTTGTCAAGCTGCTCAATGGCAATCTTTGCGGCCTGGTCATAACCATCAGAGATCCTGATGGGGTGAATGCCTCTGTCCAACAGCTGCTCAGCCTGTTCTAGAAGAGCTCCAGCCAAAACTACAGGGCCAAACAAACACATTAGACCACAAACGCCACACTGCACAAGTAAAAAACTTCCTAAAAACTATTAATACATGTACACATTATTAAAAAACAAGTATCCTTAATAAACAAGCATGCAAGGTGAACTATACAGATGTTCATGGATTTAAAAAGCCAAATTCTGAATACTGTGCGCAGCCAGTTGTTTACTAAATAAGAAGAGGGAGGTGTTCAGGCGAAGTAAACTCACCAACAACACCAGTAGTTCCATCTCCAATTTCATCATCTTGAGACTTAGAGAGTTCTACCATGAGCTTGGCAATCTGATGGTCCACATCCATCATGCTGAGGATCGTCGCACCATCATTGGTCACAGTCACCTCACCATCCTTGTCCACCATCATCTTGTCAAGTCCTGTAAACAATCAGTTGCATGAAGAAAACAGCAAAGAACGGACTAGCAAGGCTACAAGCAGAACTAAAGACTTACCATTTGGCCCAAGTGATGTTTTCAAGGTGTTTGCAACTGCTTTTGCTGCCATGATGTGAGACTGAAATGTGCAGGTTTAACATTAATATATGCATGTCACAAACAACAAACGTCTTGACAAATAATCATACGTAAGTAGTAGAGAAATATAGTCAAAGTACAGTTACAGTTTTCTTGTGTATCACAAATTATATCTGCCATGTCTCCCTGACTGCGCATTATGACTCAACCCCGCTAGAGGAAGCACATGGGCCATCCGCTAGTTGACATGAGGCGCATCACTGCTCAAATTAGACAATAAAAGGAAGACATTCTTTCTAACGTTATATCAGAAACACATTGTAATAAATACGTATTTGAATTATGAAACAGACTACTCCGTTCAGGATTGCAGATATGATTTAACTTAATGCACAGTCAAACTCTCAGGGAGTGAGTTAGCCCGTTAGCTTTTGTACCTTCAGCGCTTCCAGGCCACTCAAGCGAGATTTCTTGTCCTGGTCCTTTATGATGATAAAAGGCCTCCCATATTCATCGAAGGCGAGGGTCCCAAGTGCGGACATTTTTAATCTCCACCCCAATTAAATGCACAGCTATGTAAAATGGTTTTATACTGATGGTTTGTTCTTGTAGCTGTGCACCTCGCCGCGCGGATCTGCCGGCTGCTTCTGGAAGAATCTCGGGGCGGGACGGCGCATACCATGTAGAGTGCGCGTCCACGCTATTCTCGGTAAAATTTGATAAATGTTGAGTGATTAATATAAAGATGAATTTAAACACTTAAGTAAATTATTTAGGAATAAAAACAGCAACAAACATGTATATTTCTATCACATTTTAAAACTGAAACATAAAATGGTTTATTCCTCTCTCGCGATAACTCCGACAAATAACGCGAATACAGAGACAGATTTAAAGCCCATACAGATTAACTAAACGCTTTGAGATTCGTGCTCGACTACTATATCTTTTAATTTACAAGTTGTTTATTTCTGCAAGGCCATGTGCTGGTCCAGAGTGACGTGGTATCCTGTTCCTCCAGTTCACGCTCACGAGAGCACACCAGTGAGGGATTCAGTATGTTACTCGGCCGAAGACACGGTTAGAGTTGTCATTCCCAAAATCAAGGTAACTTTTATCAACTAAATCAATTGAATCACACTGCTTACAATGTAAGTTTGTGACAATCTATTTTATACTCCGGATAATCTAAAAAGAGTGTTTGGTGTATTTAACACAAACCTGTCAACTATAATTGAGAGTGCGGACTTGTTTTGATTTCTTTTTTTTTGTTTATTTGTTGTTTTTTTTACTTGTTTGATGCAAACAGTCACATTGCCAGAGCTGTTTAATTGTACATAGAAGATGAGTCATTTTGCACCACAAACACATGAACACCATATAAGTCATTTTAAAACGTAATATGTATGCATTATATATATTCTTACTATTATATGATTAAAATGACTATTAAAGCCATAAAAATACATGGTTAAATTAATAATCACATTTTTTTCATTAAAAAAAACAAGTTGATTAACTTTAAATGAAGTTATATATATTAAATATAAATGAAGTTATATATATTAAATATAAATGCTTATGTAAGTTAATATCACATCACCCATGTTGGAAACTGACTTTCAGACTGATGAATTTATGATTTAATGTAGTGTTTAATTCATTGTTTATTAAATCACATTTATAATTTATAATATAATACATTTAATTATAATATCTATAATATTTTTTTGTTACAGTGTGAAAATTGAATAATTTTATTGCTTTACACAACATGCAGAAATTGTTTTCATCATTTTAACCTCCTTTATCCAGCTTTTATAGTATGCCGTGTGAAGTTGCCGCTCGCTTCTTGATATTGTATGGCTCTCAGCGTGGTCAGGCTCAGTCTATAGCCGAAGAGATCTGCCAACAAGCAGGTGAACATGGGCTTACAGCTGATATCAGCTGCTTGAGCAACCAGCAGAAGGTATGGTTGTTGCCTATTACTTTTAATGTATACCAAATCTTTGACAGTCATTTATCAGAATTGACTGATGCAACTTTCCCATGTATTCCCAGTACAACCTGGATAGTGAAATTCGCCCAGTTGTTTTTGTGGTTTCCACAACTGGTGATGGTGACCCTCCGGACACAGCTCAGAAGTTTGTGAGAAAGATCAAGAACAAATCTCTGCTACAGGACCACTTCTCCCAGCTGCGTTATGCACTGTTAGGTAACATGTTAATTCTGTTGTGTAAGCATGAGCTCCACCCATGAGCAATTTTTCATACTGTTATATATGCAGCTTTGGGAGACACAAACTATGCTAATTTTTGCAACGGGGGCAAGACCATTGACAGCCGTCTGCAGCAGCTCGGTGCTAAACATTTCTATGCCACTGGGCATGCAGATGACGGCACTGGGTAAGTCTGAATGTTAAGTAACAATAAAAAAAGCAAATTCTCTGATATATTGCCTTGTCGAACTCTAGGGCTCTTTTCTTTCCAGACTTGAAGTAGTGGTGGATCCTTGGATTGAGGGACTTTGGGATGCTCTAAAAAAAACTTTTTCCAGCATGGCTGCTTCAAATCAACTGTGCGCTGAGCTTAGTGACTGTGCACAAGAAAAGTATCATAAAGATGCATACGACCAAGAAAAAAATAAGTCCGATCTAGAAGTTGATCTTCATCTTTTAAAACTGAGTGGAGCAGACTCACAAAAAGGAAAAACAAATACATCTGACAGCAGTGATGCAGAGACTCTTTCTACAACGTTGGTTGCATCTCTTAAACAATCTGTGCCACCGTTGTCAGAGTCTCCTCTTAATGTTCCTGCACTTCCCGCTTCATATCTGGAGGTCCGTTTGGAGCAGTTGTCACCTGAAGGGGTATGATCTTTCTGGAAAATACACATGAAACACAAGCCAGACAGATTTTTGCATAAATGCATTGCAACAGTCAGTGTATAAATGTAACTATGTTTTTTTATGAATAAGGTTCATTCAGTAAATGTTTTAGTGTAAATCAGTGGTCTACTAAGGGCCCAGACCTGCTGGGATCTTCAGCAAACTTCAAAAGCATGGATATGAAAATGCTAAACACATGCACACACACACAAATGAAGATTTTCTTTTCTAACACTTAGTCTGAAAACAAGCAGTGTTTTCAAATTCACAGCAAAAATATTAGAGGCCTTTAAGTTATTGTGTTGGACAGTGATGGTCATTTGAGTCAAAAAGGTTGAGAACCACTTGTATAGATGATGTGGGATAAAATTATAATTTTGTTAATTGTCTCTTGTTAAGTCTATAATTCTGCTAATTACCATACTCCATTCATAGGACACAGTGCCATCTGATAAAGAAAGTTATCATGAGGTGGCCATTTCAAAAGCAGTTCAATTAACCCAAGATGATGCAGTGAAAACTGCCATCTTACTGGAACTTGGTATTTTGGTAAGTCCATATTTATTCACATATTTATTAAGAACCAATGCATCAGTATTAAAATTCTGGCTGCTATACATGATCCAATAATAAATTATTATTATTATTTTATTTAAAATGAATCATCACGAATGAGTGGCTGATATTAAAATTATATTATTTAAAAAAAAAAAAAAAAAAAACTTTAGGCATCACAATATTATAATGTACAGCGTAATAATATTCATTTAGCTAAAATTACATTTAACATTATTGGTGTTTTTGGTAACACTTTCTTTAAAGCCTGTATTTAAAATGCATCATAAGAGCATACTTAAGGCATTATAATGAATGCATGAGGCATTTTAGATAACTTTATAATATCATTAATATTCATTAGAACAGTTTTAATGTGTTATAATAATTACTTATTTGAGGTTATAGCTTTTAAGAGTGTGATCATTTATAACGCTTTACTTTACACTTTAGTTACTATGGATTATATTTCTTATAGTTCTATAATGCATTATAGATTTATGTAGTTTATGAAGTATATGAAGTTTCATATCTTGCCATTTTACTTATGCTACTTTACTTAAAGGAATAGTTCACCCAAAAATGAAAGTTTCCGTTATAATTTACTCACCCTCAAGTACTTCAAAACCTGTCAGAATTTCTTTGTTCGGCCCGAACACAAAGGAAGATATTTTCACGTTTGTAACCAGGCTGTTTTGGGGAGCCATTGACATCCATAGTAGGAAAAGTACAATGTAAGTCAGTAATAACCCAAAAAAGAAACTTTTTTCAAAATATCTTCCTTTGTGTTCAGCATAACAAAGAAATTCATACAGATTTGGTACTACTTGAGGGTGAGTAAATGACAGAATTTTTATTTTTGGGTGAACTACTCCTTTAAAGCAGAAACATACAGCTTATAATAAATAATCA
This sequence comes from Enteromius trimaculatus, assembly GCA_032361065.1. NCBI lineage: Eukaryota > Metazoa > Chordata > Actinopteri > Cypriniformes > Cyprinidae > Enteromius > Enteromius trimaculatus. The sequence goes on along the minus strand of JAUMHP010000082.1, from coordinate 7,812,646 downwards.
TTATAATGATTATTTTTAAGAACTAATAGTACTGTTTAAAAAAAAAAAAAAGCCATAACAGGGTTTTAACAAGTCTTAAATTGTACAAGAAAGTCTTAATTATAATTTCAAGAGGACTTAAATTTGAAAAAAAAACTGAAAGACTAGAATTGCGCAATGGCTGAATGTGACAATTAAACTTCAAAAGACTATGATTTCATTAAATAAACACGAGCGGTGCACGTTCACAGTCCAGTGAGCTGCTGTCAGAGAATGAATCAGTTAACATAAGTTAAACTAGTGCATGTTTGAGGGCCTTCTTTCACTGCACAAATCACAATCTTTAAGATGTGGGCCTGATAATGTATAGCCTATATTTATAACATTTCATATATTTAGTATCACAAGAAGATCCTAAATATAAGATACTATATATAAAAATATATTTTTTCCTCTCCAAAAGTCAGCATGATTACAAATGATTTAATGCAACAGTTTAATAAACAAGAAGTTAATATTAAGAGACTTATGTTTTAGATGTCCTAATTTTGTTCTATTTTGGCAACAAAACGAATTCTAAACACAGCCAGTTTTGCTTCTCTAACAACATTTTCTTTCTGAATGAATCTACAAATAAATGATTCAGTACAATTGCAATGACTCACTTAACAGTAACATGCTGTCACCTACTGGCTGTTTTAATTTTACATTTAAAATATCTTAACTTAAAAAAAAAAAAACAACTTTTCAAACACCAGTTTTCAACGTTTTAGGTTTCAAATATCAAAACATTATTTCTGCACTATTGAAACTGTAGGTTAGCATTCTATGTCCCTCGAAGCTGCATTAAACTGGAAAAATTCCACTTCAGATGTATTGTAGAGCTACATTTTGTTGATACTGATTTCATGTGCTTGGTAATAGCCTAAATTGAAATATTTGATTCAAAAGATGACTCACACTTTTAGAAAAAAAAAAAAAAAAATTCCCATAAAACATACTGGATTAGTTTCTATCACTGTGAACTGACCACACAGAATATATATACAGAAAAAAAAATCAGGAGCTAGCTGTCCACAGTAATTTTTAAGATATCAGCACAATAACACACTCAGCAAAATATTGTAATTGCTAATAAATACACTTAAAGGGGTCATACGATGTCTTTTCAAGCTGTTTGGACTGAAATGTGTGTTGGGAGAGTGTGTACGCAACCACCCTACAATGATAAAGATCCACAAGTATTTTTATTAAATTAAAAGAAGAATAAGTTGCCCCTTCTGAAATCAAGCCATTCTCAAATGCATGTCAGTGTGGCGTCACACCGACAGAGGCCACTCCCACAATAGTTGATTGACAGCAGCGTGTCACACAGACTGAACTGGTGTTTTACCTCAGCCCCGCCCTGAGTGAGCCGTCATCACACCGAGACACAGAGACAAGCAATAATCCTAAGCGATTGAGGTGTTTTGTTGTGGAATGTATTAATGAACATAGCAGTAGTCATTTACCCCCGACATCTGAGTGACTGTTATGTTTGGTTCTGAAGGGAAATGCACTTTTGATCAACCGAAATGTGTTTATGTTCGCTCGAAACATTCATGATTCAGCCTCACCTACAGAAGCAGAGCATAATGTATTTTAATTAATCTTTGCCTTTCCTAATCATATGCTAATTAGCAAGTTTCGCTATGAAAACAGCTTAAAAAAGATCTTCCGAGAGCGCCTCGGAAAAGAGGGGCGGGGTCAGCGGAGCTCGTGAAGATTTAAAGGGGAAGTGCGCAACAGAGTGATTTCTAAAGAGCTGTTTTTGACAGAGTAAAATTAGTTTTTGACAGAGTAAAATTAATTTTTTTACACTATCTTTGAGAAATTTTAAAGCAATCTATATTGCAAGCTTTCCATTAAGATCCTAAAGAATCATATTAGCTTGTGGAAAATTGCTTTTGTATGATCCCTTTAAAGAGTAATTAAAGGTAATCAAGTAAAAAAAAGGGGGGAAATATGCATTACCAATTACATTTGTTTGGAGGAATACGTGCACATGTCTACTTGACTGATCCCAAATAAAATTCTAATAATACAAAAGTTTACTTAAGATATAATTCCCAAAAGTTTACTTTAGAATTTGGTTTGGGATCACTCAAATAAACATGTTTATGTATTGTTCTAACAACCCCCCCAAAATCTGTTGTTTTGTTTGTGCAGGAGTTATAATAAATGTTGTTTTTCCAGGAGCATAACATTGCTTATCAGCCTGGAGACGCCTTTGATATTCTCTGTCCAAACAGAGCCAGTGAAGTTGAGGAGTTGCTGCTCAGACTGGATCTGCAAACGCAAAAGAATTGTGCTGTTCAGGTCAACTTGCTTAAAAACAGCAGTAAGAAAGGTATTGCAGGCGTTGCTGACATAATCAGTGACACCAGGAACATTCTCCTCGCACTGTGCCAGAAAACAGATAATATAATGCATTCCGCTCACAAGTCAGAGAACTAGATACATATCGAACAACCAGAAATGTTCTATAAATACATATACCTCTTTTTTATTTTACAGCAGCAAAAGTTCCACTTCACATCCCACAGAACGGCTCTTTGCAGTTTATTCTCACCTGGTGTTTGGAGATAAGGAGCGCTCCAAAAAAAGTAATTTTGTGTTTATTAACCTTATTTAGTCTGATAGTTGCTGTGCTGTTGGAAGTTCTGAACCTTTGATTTTGCACTTGCGCTTAATGCGAAACAGTGCTTTTGATGTACCTGTGGGGATGATTTATTTAGCTTTCACGGGGCTGTGGTTTGAAGTTCCCGGACAGACCTTGTAAACCGCTCTCTTGTACTTTCAGGCCTTTGTGCGAGCACTGGCGGACTTCACTCAAAACGGTTCAGAGAAGAGAAGGCTTCTGGAGCTGTGTAGCAAAGAAGGCTCAGCAGACTACAACAGCTATGTGAGAGACGCCAATGTATGTTTACTGGATCTGCTTCGGGCTTTCCCATCCTGCCTACCTCCACTCATCCTTCTGTTCGGTCAGTAAACACACAATCTTTTTGGAAATGTGGATATTTTTTTCATTTCGTAACGGCATATGCAGTTTGCATGGTAAATGTGCCTGAAGTTTGGAAGCGTTTGCAGTGCTTGTACCACCGGATGGCAGTAAAACAACATTAGATAAGAGCCCAGCTTCACTTTTTCTCCTTTTAAAGGCAACTGCGAATATAGCCTCTGAAACCAGCAATAGCTGGTTTAAAAATGTGAGACTCCCGATACATGTCAGGAGATACAAGGAGAAAGATGATGAATTCAGCAAATATAAACCTAAAAATTACGCCTGTCAGTCGATTTAAGATAATTAATCATGATTATATTTCTTAATTAATTGTATTACATGCCATCAGTCGGTTTAAGGAAAGCAACAGTGTGCAATTCGAGTAGATGACACTCTATTTTGAGAATGTAGATATAAAGATAAACGGTTTTCTGCAGCATTGCTTGCTAGCTTTCTGAAACTATATCAAATACACACAGAAAATGTGAACCACACGTTATGTACCCTCTCAAAGTTTGAGGTCAGTAAAATGTAAAAAAAACAAAGTCTCTCTGCTATAAGTAACCAGTTTAGTGGATTCTTTCCGAAAAGTAAAAAAGAAACAACAAATGCTGACCCACATTTTAATGGTAGTGTAAGTTTTGCACACTGTAAATAAGAAATCGCTGTGTAATTTCTTTTGACAACATAAAGTTGGCATTTTGTAAATCTTATTTAATCCTTTGGTGGATGTGTTGTTTTGAACATTTCTTGTCCAAGAAACATGGACATGGACATTTCCTACAGTAAGCCACTGCTGTGAAATGCAATAAAATTCTCCATCAAAGTGAGAAATATGCTGCCACCTTGATTTTTGTAGGAAAAGCTGGTATTGCTGAAATTATTAATGCACACCATGTTTTAAATATAGAAAACTGCAAGGTAGTCATAATGCCCTGACCCTCACTGATTTATGCGAATGTGGCCAGTGGATTGTTGCATTGGATGCGTTGTAAAGTTTTAATCTGTGTGAATATTACTGGATTAACACGGTGATTCTCCATGGCACAAATCGCCAGAGATGCTGGTTCAGCAGTGTTTGACAGTATATCATTTCATTCCTAAAATCACAGTGAAACGCTTTTTCTCTTGACTCTTGGACTTCCATGACATTAAAGAGCGGTGTTTTTCCACCAAAACAACATGTGCCTTTTTGATGCATTTGTTTGCACTCATGAGAGGCTGTAATTGCAACAGCTGCTCGCTATATTGAATGTTTGATTGTAATTAATTGTTAATATTGAGGACCTTCAGCATCCGCATATGGCGAGCTTGAAATGAACATTTCAAATTGATTCATCATTTCCACGAATTGGAGAAAATGACATGTCATTTGTCGACTGGTGAAGGGGAATTTTAAACACTTTATCTGAGCTGTGAAACAACTACCGCTGTATTTTTTAACAAGGAACATTATGTTAAGTGTAAACAACATCTTCAGTTTCATTGGAAGCCATAAAATGGTGTTATGATGAAACTTATTGGAATAAAACAAAGTCAAAAAGTCATTTATACAAGCCTTTGTGTGGAATATCTGAACAAATTTTAATAGGGTACATTTAATTTTTTAATGTTTTTTTTTTTTAGGCGATTATAGTATGTACTTTCTTCAGCTAGTATCACTACAGAAGTAGAAAACGGAAATGAAAGGTGCCAGAAGCTTCTCTGTCTTCTGAGAAATGATTTTTGCATTAAATACCCTCCCGGTCTTTACACAAGCATAGGAAAACCCTTTTTATTAATGTGTCAATAACCAAGAGTGTGATTTCTTCTGTGGTTGGGGACTTTAAGGCACAACTAGAAAACTCTAAAACAGAGCGAGTGTGTGTTTGACTGTTGTTTGCTTCCAGTCTTCGACAAGTGTGTAATTCAGCACTGCTGTCAATCACTTATCATTTGCATTTACATAAAAAAAAATGAAACCTGTACATTTTGAATTAAACATGCACGCTCCTATTTCTGCATGATTCTGCATGATAATTGTTTACTGGAAACTAGCAAAAAATCAGCAAATGGGTTAAGCAAAATAGTCTTCTTTCAAACAGAAAACAAGATTTTGCTCACCCCATTAGCAGATTATTTTGCTTGTTTTAAAAAAAACCCCACTTAATTTTGATTTGTTTTGCTAAAAACAAAACAATATTGTTTTCTTGTCTAGAAAATCATTCTTTATTTTATTAGATATTTTTGCTGGAAGCAAGACAAAAAAAATCTAGTCTTCAAAAGCATTTTTTGCAGTGTGTTGTTCGATTTTTATCTGACAATTCAGACACAATCTTTTTTTTTTCCCCTTCAGAATTGCGTGATGCAAACTCGCAATTCTGATTTATTTTCTCAGAATTGTGATATGTCAACTTGTAATTACGAGTTATAAAGTCACAATTGCAAGATATAGTCACAATTACAAGTTATAAAGTCAGTTGCGAGATGTAAAGTCAGAATTTTTCTATCACACAATTCTGGCTTTTTGTTCCCTCTTAATTGCACATTTATATCTCACAGTTCTGACGTTATATCTTGCAATTCTGACTTTGTCTCCCAATTGTGAGGAAATAGGTCAGAATTGCGAGTTTCAATCACGCAATTGTGAGGGGGGAAAAAAGTTTTGAGATAAAAAGTCGATATATATATATATATAATTTTTTTTTTTTTTTTTTCAGTGACGGAAACAAGCTTCCATAAACTTTGGATGTGTAAATGTGTATGTATAAAAAGTGGGAACAAAAAAATAATAATATGTGTGTAGAGAGATATTTGGAAAAATCAGTGCCTCAAATCTGCCGAACCCTTTATGACTATATATACTGTACTTGCCTTAAACATCAAGGCTGTCCTAAAAAGTCAGTCGCAATGAAACACAGTGTTGTGAATTGAGCTATTCTGAGAAATTGACCCTCCCCAACTTGGGTAACATTCAGAGTGGTTGATGAGAAAAGAGAAACTCAAGGGATGGTTGAATAGCTTCAAGGTCACGCTGCCATCTTAATCTCTGATCTCTCCTCTGCTTGATTACAGAACATTTGCCAAAGCTTCAGCCCAGAGCCTATTCTGCTGCCAGGTAAGAGACCTAGTTTGAAACACCTGTGCTTTATATTTGGACTAAAAATTAAAGCAGAGACACATCCAGGTTGTTATTTCCGTCTTATCCTCCTTTGATGTTGTGAGGTTTATTATAGACAGACATGTATTCGATGCATCACTTACTCTTGCTCGATGATACTCTATTTGTTGTGATCAAAGTCAAACACTGGATGCAAAGGGTGTCCTTTCAGAACCACCTGCCACTTTCATTTATTTTCTGCCTGTCTCCTTTGGCTCGTAAGTGGTCTGGCATCTACACTAATGTCTTATGTATAGTACGCTGATGCTGGTAGAATACACAGAAACATTAGGGCTCTGAAATCCGGTCAGCAGGGGTCCCCAAGGCCCGATAGAGGCAGGCTATTAAGAGAGAGATAATGAGGTCCACCGGCTTGCTCATGTTCAGGGTTGGTTCTGGATTGTTAGCACTTAGTCTCTTATTTTTGTCTCGTTCCTCAGCTCCAGTCTTCTGCACCCTGGGAAAGTTCATTTCGTGTTCAATGTTGTGGAGTTCCCTGCACGTCCCGAGCATCCGGCGAGGAAGGGGTTGTGCACGGGCTGGCTGGCTGATCACGTCTCCTCAATCTTGCGGCCCCTTGGGACGGTACCAGCTTCAGAGCGTCTAGGCACATCAGCCCTGCCGAAGGTCAGCACTGTAGGCATTACACATTAGCCAGCCCGTTCACCTTCGAATTAGCTTTTCACAGTCCCTGGGAGGATCTGGGCTGAATTGGGTTGTTTGATTGAGGTAAAAGCTGGACAGAAATAAGCTCTGGAGAAAGTGGACTAATCCTTGCAGCAGAATAGAACAACAACAACAAAATAGAAGCTTTTGCTTTAGATGCTATCTACAAAATGTATAGAACTGCGGTTGTTATAGTTAAACAGATGTTGTCTGTGGGATTACACAATTTTAGAATCCCATCACTGCTTAGAGCTGATCGGATCTAAATGTCTCCTCCAGGTATATGTCAGGCCTCGTCCCAGCAGCACCTTCCACTTACCAGCCGACGCGTCTGTTCCTGTAGTGATGGTGGGTCCTGGGACCGGTGTGGCCCCTTTCATTGGATTTCTTCAACAAAGGTACAGGAGATTTATTTCACCCTTTCTTTTCATATGCTACTATACAGTTGATACTGTATAATATTTAATTCTAATTCCAGTCTTAAGTTGAATGGGTACATGTGTGAATGTGTATATGTATATATAGACACATGCGCACATATATATTAAGAAAATTTACATGTGTGTGTGTGTGTGTGTATATACATTTACATATCATACATAAATATTTAATTGATAAACATATCTTTTTCTTATACATGCATGTTTGTATTTATATACACGTGTGCTGTGAAATGATTAATAGCATCCAAAATAAGTTTTTCTTTACATAATATATGTGTTTATGCTGTGTTTCATTTATTATGTTTATATTAAAACACACACGTACAGAAATATATAAATGCATTTACATGTAAATACTTTCAAAATATAATTTTTTTTTAAATATTTGATACTATATTTAAATACATATTATTAAATACTATAAATATATTTGTAGCCAACAGAATTGTTGATTTTATTTGTGCCAAAAATCATAAGGATATTAGTTAAAGATCAGGTTCCATGAAGATATTTTGTAAATGTTTTACGGTAAATACGTCAAAACTTAACTTAATTTTTGATTAGTTATATAGATTACTAAGAGCTTCATTTAGGCTATTTTCTCAGTATTTATTTTTTTTTATGAAACCTCAGATTTTCAAATCGTATCTCAGCCAAATATTGTTCTATCCTAACAAACCATACTTCCCTGGAAAGCTTATTTATATTTAGCTTTCATTGTGTAAGTTATGACCCTTATGACTGGTTTTATTGTAGTTCTCATGAAGTTTCAAGCAGTGTTGTGCAGTATGATATGCTGTACAATATTTTTGTGCAGACACCAATATTTGTGGCTGATTTCAATAAGATGATATTCATATTAATGTAATGGTTGAAATGTTTTCAACTGTATGAATTTTTTAGCACTTACAGAAATGTAAAACCCACTAAATGCTAGTTAATTATTAAACAAAAATAGGCCAAAAAGTTAAATGGTATAACTGATATTGATAAAAAGGAAAATTAATAGATGTTATATTTCTGTTATATTTTGTAACCATATATAAACCTATATATATTCATATATTTTATTATACATGAAATTAAAAAAAAAGACATTTAAGATTTAAATTATTGCTAAAATATAAAAATAAAATAAAATCAAAGAATCCTGTAAAAATATCATGGTTTCCACAAAATCATTAATAAGCACTGCTGTTTTCAATATTGATAATAAATGTTTCTTGAGCAGCAAATCATTATATTAGAATGATTTCTGAAGGATCATGTAATACTGTAGACTTGAGTAATGACGCTGAAAATTCAAATTAATATTAAGATATATTAAAAATTTATTCATATTTTAATATTTTACAGTATTAGTTTTTTTTTTCGAACATGATTTTTGCCAGTTTTGTCACAATCACTATGCCTGTCATGTGCAAGTCCAAAGTCATAGTTGTTATTTGTAGGCCTGCAGCGACGCGTCGATGAGTCGATTTAAAAAAAAAAAAACGTTGACGTCAATTCCAGTAGTCGACAAATCGTGCCCACTCCTTTTTCCCCTTAACTGAAGCCTATTCAATCACACAGTGATAACTACAACGGCGGCTCCCACCAAAGCTCGTCTGAGGGGGCGTGTCTGCACATATATATAAGCGGGCAGCGCACAGCCGTCTTGGGGTTACCTCGTCCTCGACTGAAGCATCGAACACTTGCAGCACAGCAAGGGACGCAGTACTTGTTCCCATGTCTCAGGGAACCTGGGTTACGAGAGTAACCTAGTGATAACACTTTTACTCATACTGCGTCTGCTAAGATGCTATGGGAACACAGTTCATTCCCGCCGTGCTGCAGTGGAAAACGATAAAGCCTGACAGCGGACCTAGGGGAAACCCGAGGACGCACCTGTCTCAAAAGCACATCATCGTCCTTTCACTTTAAGGCGTGTAACCTGTGCTCGCGGCCGGGGCAGATGAACTTATAATAAGCGAATAAGTTATAGCTCATATATGTTTGAACGCACATCGAATTGGCTTTGGGTACTTTTGTATAATAAAGTAATCTATTTAATCTTTAGGGGCAAGTAGTGATTTTATGTTTTTTTTTTATTTTTATTTTTTTATCATGCAACAGAAAAATAATAGTTAGATAAATCATCTAAATAGTCATCAGAATAGTTGACTATTCGATAAAATAATCGCCAGAATAATCGTTTTAAAAATAATCGCTTACCCCCAGCCCTAGTTATTTGCAGAAAGACTCCACACTCCATAGAGCAATAAGTCTAAACAACTCTTTATCATGCATCTTCAAAAAAATAAACAACGTTTTAAAAGGGGAAGGAAGCTTATTGATTCTCATGTTTAAAAGTAGCATAAAAACACCTCTGGGGTGATGAGGAAAAATCTGAAGAGGACGAAGGAAGAAGAGAAAGTGTAAATGTGCTATTGACCTGGTCCCTGCCATATTATCTGTGAAGCCTAATAGTGTTTCAGAAGACCCTGGTGTTAAAATGAAGAAGGGCATAAATTCAGGATCTGGTTGTAAAGGTGTCTTGTGGAGGCCTGTCATCTCAGCGTATATGATTTATACTCAGTGCCAGGGGCCTATGAAGAGTGACACGCCAGGACTACATATGAATGAAGCCGTCTGCCCTGGCGCAGGGTTGCCTGCTGTGTGTGTACACGAATAGTTTGTAAGTGACACGAGGGCCACAGGTAATCACAGGGGCTAGTGTCCGAGCCCAACGCGCTTGATGAATGTTTCAGACATGTCTGGGGGACGGTGAGAGTGAGATGAGACATTAATGATGAATGACAAAAGTTGTCCTCAAACACCACATCACCTTCCAAACCTTCAAGGTCGAGGCATTCATGCAGCACAGCATGTTTGGTTTAGCTCCAGGCCGTGGATCAATAACAAATTGGTTTCTTTTAATGTTTTTCTGCCCGGATTAAATGGCTTTGCAAATGTATCTATCTACAGTTGTATTCTTGTTAACAATAGTACTAGTTTTAATAACAATATTTGTTGTTTTCATTAGTGCTGTCAAATGATTAATCTCAATTAATCACATCCTAAATAAGGTTTTGTTTACATGTGTGTATGTGTATATGTATTATGTATATAAACACATGCGCACATAGTGTGTATATATATATATATATATATATATATATATTGAAAATATTTACTTGTGTGTGTGTGTGTGTGTGTGTGTATATACATTTACATATCATACATAAATATTTAATTGATAAACATACATGCATGCTTATACATGCATGTTTGTATTTATACACACTGGTGCTGTCAAATGCTTAATAGCATCCAAAATAAGTTTTTCTTTACATAATATGTGTTTATGCTGTGTTTATTTATGATGTTTATATTAATGTTTATTATTATTTTTTTCTTATATTTTATACTATATCTAAATATATTTAATATATAAAAAAACTGCTGTGTGTGTACACGTTCCATCGCCATAGGGACTGTACCGTCGCTAGGGGCCATAACACCGGCTCGGCTCTTCAGCGAAAAAGTAATGAACGCTGGATTGGCTGACCTAATTATACTCGCGCCGCGATTGAGTTCAGCTGATCCTAATCAGCGTATGCCAATGAAATTCATTGGCGTGTCTGTACACGCAGAGTTGTTTTGGCATCTCGAAGCGAGATTCCTATTCGTCGGTCACCGACGTGACGTCTCCATTCCCTTCTTCAGGGAACGAGGGTTACAATACGTAACCGAGACGTTCCCTTTCAGTCGGTCACTTTGATGTCACGTCACTTCGACGTCCAGCCCCATGTGAGAGTCACCAACCCCCTGTGTTTGGTCTGTAGGAAGGCCGACTCTACACATGGACCAGTACCGCACTATTAGTAACTGGACACTGGGACGTTCCTGGAGAACGTACGGAATCTGTTCTCTTAAAGATTAAGACAGGAATGCATATGGAAAATAGGAGGAGATTGAACCCTCAAATGAGGAAGGTAATCTTTTCCATACCACCTGAGATCCTCTTGTTTAAAATCAGGGGCTCCCATCCCTCTAACGGTTCTCAAGGATACAGCGCCTCAAGGGCCTTAGCGTCAGATGCTTCGCAACATCCGACTGCCGAGGGGATCGGAGGACTTACAATGTCTACTGAGAAGGATTACTGGAGATAACATAATACCAAGCCGACTGAACAGGTACTACTCCGGCCCTTCAGCTCTGTTAGAGGCAAACGTGTTTGGGGTCGCCCAACCTGCAGCTCTACAAATGTCAACAAGCGAGGCGCCTCGAGCCAACGCCCAGGATGACGCTACACTCTTGGTTGTGTGAGCGCGTACACTGAGGGGACAGGGCGCACCCTGAGCCTGATATGCCAGGGTGATGGTATCCATTATCCTGTGGGCCATCCTCTGCTTAGAGACGGCATTCCCCTTCTGCCGTTTTTCCATGATAAACGAAGAGGTGGTTTGAGTTCCTGAAGCTCCGTGTCCGATCTACGTAGCATCGTAATGCCCGGACGGGACACAGCAACAGTAAGGTTGGGTCTGCCTCCTCCGAGGGCAGCGCTTGGAGGTTCACTACCTGATCTCTGAAGGAAGTGGTAGGAAACTTGGGCACATAGCTGGGCCATGGCCTCAGAATTACCTGGGAATCCTCAGGCCCGAACTCGAGGCACGAATCGACCGAAAATGCCTGCAGGTCCCCTACCCTCTTGATGGAGGCCAAAGCGAGTAGGAGGAGCGTTTTTATTGATAAAAACTCAACTACTGACAAGGGCTCGAAGAGACCCTCTCTCAATGCTTGTAGCACAAGAGCGAGATCCCAAGAGGGTATACTAGAGGGCCGAGGCGGATTTTGCCTCCTCGCCCCCCTGAGGAACCTGATGATCAGATCATGTTTTCCCAAGGACCTGTCATTGACGAGGTCGTGGTTTGCAGCGATAGCAGCCACATTGACTTTAAGAGTGGAGGGAGACAGCCTTCGCTCCAACCCTTGCTGCAGGAACAGAAGCACAGATCCGAGAAGAACACCACTCGACGAACAGGTTCCATTTCAACGCGTAGGCAGCTCTTGTAGAAGGCGCTCTCGCAGAAGA
>JAUMHP010000082.1:7761535-7796384 GCA_032361065.1 Enteromius trimaculatus | reverse complement strand
AACGAATTCTAAATTAATCTAAACCCAAATTGTAACATTGTAACTCAAAGAACGAAAGTTAGAGAATTCCTAAGGAGAGCTTCTCTCTGCAGTTCCGGAAGGTGAGACACGCACCCGCCCAAAGAGGCGGGCCAAAAGGTTTTTCCTTACAAGCTTGATGCTAAAAGTAATCAGATTCAATGATCTGTGCTAAGCTACAGATAAAATTGCTATTGTAAGAACTGGAGTCCATAGTGCTTTTACACCACATGCAGTGAAAAATACATCACAGAGCAAAGAGCGAACTGACAACATGCCGACAGACAAGACAAGAGCAGGTTACTTTAGGTATAAAATCATACTTTAGGTTTGAATTTTAGGTCATTTAGGTATGTCTCTTAGAAATGTAAGCAATATATACTGTTTTGTGGCTGAGTATGTCGGGACGGATCACTGTAGCACCTCAGTTATATCATCTCTTACTCTTTGCTAGGCATAGCATGCCACAAACATAAATCAACATTAGAAGGTATCTTGTTTCAACCATGGAAAGATGTCAATACACATCATTTTTAAAGTTTTTTTTTCACCAACATTAAATCTACTCTGGGGCCTGTTCCATAAAACAAGTTTACCAAATAAGCCAGGCTTATACTCTAATCTTGGTTTATGGAACAGGCCCCTGGTCTCTGAATCATTGGTCGGACAAAAATAGCAGATTTGGTGTTATAATTGGTCTAATCAACAATCGATCAAGCTCCCTGTGGCGAGTCAATTGTGGGTTTTATTTTGGTCTTTCTGAATCCAAGCAGAGGTATTTGCATGCTTTATTGCCTACATAGCAATAATCATTTTTTTTTAACTGATGTCACAAACACAAAATAATACCTGTATATAAAATATGCATGTTCTATTTTATTAACATCAGTCAGTAACCCATTAGTATTCTGCTGCCTGGCTGTTGCTCAACATGCCACTGAATTAAATATAAAGGCATCACTACAACAACTGTCTGACAGTATGACTCAAAAGGGAGCGTTTTGCTTTGCTTGCCAGTTGTTCACTGCATGCGATGGGTCACTGAAACAAGGACCTGAAATGAAAAAGAACAGATTGTTGATGTTTGAAGAGAAGCTCTGTTTTGTTTTCCTGTGGTCATCTCGTCCACGCTGTGGCTCATTGGTATTCTAATCGCAATTAAACTGTACGTTCAGCAGATGGGGAGAGCTTAATGTCTGAAACTCAGCTCACTGCAGTGTTTTGAGAGATATCAGCATGATGGAGGGCATCTCACCCTCAAAGTCCTTCGGGTGTTTCTACATTCCACTTCTATTAATGTATTAATGCTTCTGAAAGTTCCAGACCGTGTTCTATTTCTGAATGCTTCATTTAGGTTGGCCGAGATGACTAAAGGAGCAGACGCAGTGGAGTTTGTTCCTGGCCTGTGTAATGCATCTCTAACAGATCTCTTCCTTTATTATCACGTTGGAGTAAAAACTCAGTCGAGTAGACAGTGGGCTGATTTTTTTCCAAGGGCCTTAAGAAGTTTTGATTGTGTTTGTGCGACGTCTTCTCTCTTATCTCTGGAGAAGTCTGTCAACCTTTAGCAGGTGCAGTGTACAGATAGTGCCCAGTACCTGTATGTCACCTTAGTGTAGGGAATTCTGGGAACACTGCCAGATCTTTTGGAGGACTTGCTCTTAAAGAACACGGCCAGATAAATATCAAGGTCTACAAAGAAGGATTTCGTGTTTTTTGTGGCAATGCAGCAGGTCAGAGTAATAAAAGCCACATGCCAGTTTATGGTTTCATAATAGTAAATTTATGAATTGGATTATTCAATATATTAAGATTTTAGAATTTGTAATTGTAATCAGTCGGGTAGATTAATTGGCTAAAATTCAAGACTTCTAACATTGTTCGTCCTTGTTTCATATACTGACTTGTTTGAAACTTTGAATTGAACTTTTAATGAATTTAAATAAATTTGGGTGTATATCTTTGCCATTAATAAAAATTAAGTATAAAGTAAAATGTATTTATACATACATTGCAGACTGGAGTACTGGATACAGAGAATTAAGAATTAAAATGCTTTGGTAAGCATAAAAGACCCAAACAAACAGAAAAAATATAAAAATCATACCACATTTAAACCTTTAAACAGAAGTGTCTATATAAAGAAATATTGCTGATATTTTGAAAAGTGATTTTCAGTAAGTAATAAGGAACCATTTTAAATTAAGAACTGTGTTATTCTTTTCTTTTTTCCATTTTTTTTATTGTTAATACAAACATCTATTATGCTTAATACACAGCCTGATGCACAGAACTTTTTTTTTTTTTTTTTACACCATATTTTTTCCCCCCAACTGTTTACATTCACTTATTTACATTAATAACTTGCCAAGAGACATGTTAAGTAAGAAGTACATTTGACCATTTGCACACATTACCATGAGGCATAAACACATAAATATGCATGCAAGCATTAGAAAGCAGCTGCCTGTCAGTCAGACAGCCGTAGGCTACTGAATTGAGTCTGCACTCAGTATTACCAGACCTGCAGAAAGACTAAGATATATTTATTTTACCAAAATAAAGTTAGTTTTGAAATCCTTAATTGCCACTATTTTGGCCATTGGCCATTCATCTCTATATAGATATCAGCATGAAAAAACAAATGATTTCAAAAAAGCTTTTCGAAAAGTGCTTCGTATTCCATATGTGTGTTAGAACTTTTAATTTTAAAGAGACATGATGTTCCATTTTGTTTTATTGCTTTGACCTGACAGAGAGAAAGAACGTGAAGTGAACCAGGAAGCAACTTTTGGAGAGACATGGCTCTTTTTTGGATGCCGCCACAAAGACAAAGACTTTCTTTTCAGGTATGTGCATCACAAACAAGCAAAAAATCACTTTTTTATTCCAGACTAAACATCAAAACTGCGTAAAATTTCTACAAACGTACTTGCGTAACAATTTTTATTATGTTTATTATGAGTAGTGTTCAAAAAAATGTATCTTGAAGTGTTTTTTTTCTTGTTGTTAGAAGAAACCTTATTATATTTTATAAGATGCATAAAAAACAACAATTAGGGTATGAAAAATTTAATTTGCAGATATTCTCTAAAAAAGCCTTATTATCTGATGCAATCTTGCGTACATTTACACTGTTTTGAGAATCTTTAGTTTTGTTTTTTTTTGCGCTGGAAAACAAGAAAAATAATTCTGATTAAGAAAATAGATTTTTGCATTGCAGCCACATCATTATTCCACCGTCCTCCTCTGCAACCTGATCATATGTTGTCTCTATAACCCTCAGAGTATTTTTCACTTAATCTGCCAGCTTCCTACAGGCTTTTGGCGTCATCTTCTCTTGGTTGCTATCAGCCAGAGGCTCCTGTTGCACCGTCCTTGAGAGTAATGATTGGGAAAGCAATGAAATTAAAGTACTCCCTCTGAGAGTATGGGGCATATGATACGAGACATTATATAAGATGATTGGGGTCTGGCTCTCCTATAGGCACACAGGCATAATTCATGAGCGAGGTCCTGAGTAATGACACTGGTGCCGGGATTGGTGAGTATTAAGTGTGTGTGTTGTGACAGCTGAGCGGCACACAACATTGTATCAGCGCTTGCCTCTACTTGACACAAGAGCTAATAACAACAAGATGAAAGTCAAGGTCCTGACACGCTGTTCGAATCTATCCATCTTTGCCTTCAGTGGTCACGAAGATCCAAGGATTGTATTCATTAATGTCTTTATTCGCGTCGGTCACAATGCGGTTTCATTTATCTTTTTTTTTTTTTTCTCTGCATTGATTAAGACGATCAATAAAATGTGCTTAGTGTTGCTCAGTGTAACACCCTCATTGTCTGTTACGCTTTAATGAGAAAAGTAGAAAGTGCCTATGGCATCTGAGATGAGAAGGCGACCGAAAACCTGGATTGTAAAACTCGATGTTCAATGAAAAACAAAAACGAACCGGCTATCCATCAGGCAGCCTGCTAAAGAAAACAAGGCGTCTGCAATCAATTCTAATCAAATATGATACTTATGAGTGTTAAAAGGGTGAAATCAGCCTCAATCAGTGTTGTTGAAATTAAGAACACTTGTCTTGGGCCCCCCGTCACCAATGAGCCTCTTTGTTTTTATGGATTTGGATTACACGAGGAGGGAAAGCGGCTGGGTTAGGATCACTAATGTCTGTTTTCTTTGTAAACATTCGATACCTGTCAGATACTGTGAGAACAGCTCATTTGAACCAGTTGAGATGGATGTGGCTCCCAGATGGCCCGCGCAAACATATGTACTCAAACCCATGAAGCACGTGTTATAAATAGACCTGATTGTTAATGACAAGGAGTTTCAAGCAAAATTGTTAGTTAACTTGCATGTGTGTGTGTGCGTATTAGGGATGTTCATTTTAACTGTTTACCGACCGATATGAATTTGAAGGAACTCACCTGTAAATGTTCAGGACTCCCAACAAATATTACTATTTTTTTTTACTGATCACAGGTGCTTATCCTTTCTAATTGATTGAAATTCAAATTTAAAATAATGTTGCTTCGGTTGTCGGGTCCCAGAAATAACCCAAATGAGCATCCCTAGTGCGCATTTTAAAGTAGCTTTTTAATGCGTGCGATTAATTAGTTCAGTTTAACGGTTTTAAATATTTAACACTACCCCCTCACAACTGCTGCTTCTGTCTCTTTTTCTTGACAAGAATTGCCTTTATTTAGATGCAGAATGTGTTTATGACCACATTAAACAGGTTTTTTTAGATGAGTACTCCAGCTTCGACAATCAAAAACAAGTGCAGAAATGGTACAGGTGTTGAGGGAGCTGGAAGTGAAACAACAATGAACTGTGGTCAGATGAGATGTTGTCAGGCCATATGGCAGTAAAAGCGAATTTCCCTGTCTTGTCAGCCGTTACACCGTGCTTTTAGCATGTGCTCTTTAATTGCATGCACAAATGTCTATAATTTCCTATTAAAAGTGTAAACGTAAACTACAAGCATACAATGCCTTAGTTTTGTCAGTAGTTATGTCATGAAGTAACCAAAATATGATGCTTGTCAGATTCACATCATGTTCAGCAGCCACAGCTCTTAAAGCAGGCAACATAACATAATAACCCAGCTGTGATGTCTGTTAAATCAAAGAAAAAAAGAAAGAAAGAGGAAATCAATAGCGTTTGTAGCTTTTAGGATTCATCTATATTTAATTTAGAATATTTGATAACTTCAGTTTCTGTACTTGCTGAAGGGCACATGTAGTCAAGATTGTTTTAAGTTCACTTAAGTTTAATAAATGTTAAAATTGATAGCACTCCATTATTCTGCAGTGTTGAATGGCTTTAGTCAGTGATTACATTGTTGTTTAGTGGTTATTAGGAAAAAGAAAACCCTAGAGACATCAGCAGGCTAGTATTGGTATCCGTGATACTTGGCTTGGCGTAAAAAGATGTTGTACATGTTAAAATATTCTGTCTTTATTGTGTTTCTACATTACATTGAAGATGTAAAAGTATATTTAAAAACTTTAATGTTAGGTGGGAATAATTATGATTAATTGCAATTCATTTCAGAAAAAAAGTGCAATTTTAATTACATTTATTTTGGATTGACGGCAATAATATTTATACAGTATATACTGTATGCATTGGCAAAGCTAAAGCTGTTAGCAGCTTGTTGCTCAAGTCTAAGTAATCCCAAACCCTGCTTTGATCCGCACTACTCAGATTTTCTTCAGACCTTTTCCAAAGCAGTTTTTCTTTGGATTGGGATAATTGGAAACTCTGTTTACATGGTGATTTCTTATTCAGTGTACATGTCAAAACCCAGGTGTTTGTGATCCACGTAAACATGGCTATTTTCAAATTTAGTGTGCAAACAGTTGCTTCATCTGTTACATCATCCATCTGTTTACACTTCACTCTGACACTCTCTTGTAGCTTCAGTGTAAGTTATAGTAGATGCTTAAAAAGTCGTTAGCAACTATTGTTAGCTATAGTTCATTATTTATGCATGATATATTTATTATAGTAAAATATTTGCTCATTATTTATGTCCCCTAAGATTTTTCCAAACCTGCAGTACACCAAATAAGATATTTAATTGTAGACAGGAAGTTATGACTTAAAGGGTTAGTTCACCCCAAAATGAAAATTCTGTGATTAATTACTCCCCCTCGTGTCGTTTCAAACCCATAAGACCTTCGTTCATCTTCGGAACACAAATGAAAATATTTTTGATGAAATTAGAGAGCCATCTGGCCCTCCATAGACAGCAATACAACTGAAATAAAACATAGTAAAAACATTGGTTAAGCAGTCCATGTGTAATCTGCGGTTGTTTACACCTAGATATAGGCATATGCTTACATTGTGATACTCTCTAAAATGGTGGAGGACGTAGATTGAAGGAGAAGTGTGATTTAAGTATATGATGTTATTTTTGTTTTCTAAAAGTATTTTCGTAGCGTCGCAAAGCTGAAGTTGATCCACTAATGTCACACGGACAGTTTTACCAATGTTTTTACTATGTTTCTTGACCTGGGACCAGTTGTGTTTCTGTCTATGGAGGGTATCAGATGGCTTTCTGATATCATCAAAAATATCTTAATTTGTGTTCCAAAGATAAACGAATGTCTTATGGGTTTAGAATGACATGAGGGTGAGTAATTAATGACAGAATTTAATTTTTGGTGTGAACTAACCCTTTAATGAATGATAAAGGCTACACAGGTTTACTTAAGACAGTTTTCTTAGTGGAGTCTTTTTTCGAAGGTTAAAGGCTCCATTTATTGTAATTGCATGGAAAAGAAGCGACCAGTGCAAAATTTCTCCTTTTTGTGTTCAACAGAAGTCCTACAGGCATGATTATATGATTTCTTTCAATAAACATTTCCTTTAAGGCAATAAAAAGTGGCTTTTGCCAAGTGAACATTCGAGAAAAGCAGAGCAGTTGATTGATTGCAAAAGAGAGTCAAACCTTGAGCTTGACCCTGTCAGTAACCCTTCTCTCATTTTTGTTAAAATAGCACCCAAACTTTTTTAGAGGCTGAAATAAAAGCTGTTACACGAGCAATTTAGAGCAGCCTTGAGGTTTTCTAAACGTTCTCGCCAGATGGATGAGGGAGATGAAAATTTGGGTTTTCGAATGCAATACACTAATGAGCTCCATTGTTGTTACTTCACTAAAGGAAAATTGGAGAGAATCTAATTTGCCATTTGTACCACTGGTATGTTCTAATACATAAGTTTAGTTTAACCACCGCAAAAACAACCACTGACTGATGAAATAACAGTGAAACACGGTAATAAGCACATCACTGCTTTTCTTCTAGAGAGGAGTTGGAGAGATTTGCACATAATGGAACCCTGAGCCATTTGATCGTGTGCTTCTCCAGAGATAAGCCTGATGCAGCGGGAACCGTTAACAGATATGTCCAGCATAACCTGCGTCTCCATGCTAAAGATGTTGCCAGCATCCTCCTCAAAGACAAAGGCCATCTCTATGTCTGTGGGTGGGTACAAAAACATAAATGGTTTCGACTATGTTTTCCATGTCTGCCGTCACATTTTGCTCACCAGGAATATCTCACGATTTTACAGGGATGCAAAGAACATGGCAAAGGATGTGAACGACACGCTTCTGGAGATCATAGGAAATGAACTTCAAATTGATAAACTGGATGCTATGAAGACAGTAGCAGGATTTCGTGAGGAGAAGCGATATCTACAGGACATCTGGAGTTGAGAAAGCACACATACAGAACACAAACAAAAAGTGTCTTATTAGAGACAGATGTGCAAGCTAGTTTTTGGCCTTTTTACTTCATATCCCTACAACAGGTGGTATTGGGTGATAGGCAAATTAATTACCCAACTGCCTTTCTACTGCCTTAAGTCTCAAGGCGTTTTCTCTCCTTTTCAGGTATTTTAAAAGCTTTTAGTAAATTATCTGAAGGTACGGTTAAAAATGCTTGGATTAGATATGTTTGCTCAAAACGTTTGACTGTGCCTTTTTATGCAATTATTAAAGAGGAACCCCGCATAACTGTTTATTCTTTGAGGACCGTTTCTGTACGTTTAGATACAATGTAAAATATGCATAATTCATCAGACTCGGAAGGCAGGAGGATGCTAGACATGAGAAACCGAAACATGACAGACTGGATGGGAAAACTGTCAGAAGCTGCCAAATCCAGGATCATCTGCAGCATTTCCGTGTTTTTCAATTCCAACAGTTTTTTTTTAAGATTAAAGAAGATACTCTAGAGTCATCCGTTTTTTTTCCAAAAAACATTTTGCTATCTAGGTGAAAATTCACCTCCGGTTCCCACGGCAATTATACCGTTTAAGAGAGTTAATAACTCCTAATTGTTACAACCCAACATTTTGTTAAACCTGTCAGGCTGAGAAAACAATTTAATTTTCAAGTCTTTAACATGATAGCTGCGCTCACTGTAATTAGTTCAAAATAAAATGCATACTAGAAAAGAATTGTAGTATTTAACATTTTATGGCAAGGGCTGTGTAACAATTCTTTATGAATGTCTAATTTTGAGTACATAATATTCACTGTTCATCATTTGCACACAAAAAGTTTTCTTATTGCTTTATAAAATTAAGGTTGAAGCACTGATGTCACATGGACTATTTTAATGATGTCTTTACTACCTTTTTGGGCCTTGAACATATCAGTTGCATTGCTGTCTATGAAGGCTTTAAAAAAACTCTAGGATTTCATCAGAAATATCTTAATTTTTGTTACAAAGACGAACAAAGATCTTGTGGGTTTTGGACGATGTAAAGCATTTAAATGACATAACTGAGTGTAAACTTGAAGGGTTTGTTCACACAAAAATGAATATTCTGTTGTTAATTTCTCACCCTCATGTCGTTCCAAACCTGTAAGACGTTCGTTCATTTTCGGAACATAAATTAAGATTTTATGATATCAGAGAGCCATCTGACCCTCCATAGACAGCAACACAATTGAAATGAACGCAGAAATGTGGTAAAAACGCTTGTAAAAAGATCCATGTGACATCAGTGGATCAACAGTTTTACGACGCTACGAGAGTACTTTTTTTGCGCATACAAAAAAAAAAAAAAACATCTTATACTCAACCATTTTTCTCCTTTGATTTACGTCTTCAGACATTTTAGAGGATATTACTGCTTAAGCGTATGCTTTTCTGGAAGACGTAAGTCAAAGAAGAAAAATTGTAAATTGTTATTTTTGTTTTACTTGTGCAAAATAGTATTCTTCTAACATCGCAAAAGTGAAGTTGAGCCACTGATAGGGTTGCCAACTCCCTAAAAAATAAATAAGGGACACATCGGTGACAGGGCCGGCCAACCCGATTGCCTTTAACCTTACCGGCGTGGGGAATTTTATCATAATTCTTTGTCATTTGATCTTACTATTTTGCATGTTTTCTGAGCAGTACAGACAAACTAATTTGCCTTTTTTATAAAGACAAAGCCTTTCAAGGTAAGAAAGTATAAAATAAAGAAGGGCAGGTATTTAGGCCAAAATGAGCAAAGATAAAAATTTTTGTCATTTTGTCTTTGTTATTCGAATAGATACACATTACAAATAAACATAATATGAATAAAACAAACAGTGCTTTTATTTTTCAGGAAGAGTAGGTGTGTTCAGCAGTACTGAATTAACAAACATGAAAGGTGAAACACAATATACTTCTACACTACATCCACGCATCTAACATACCGAGATATTTTTCTCTTGATTGTTTATTTTCACTTTAGACCCAAGCAGCCGTGTTTAACGCTGTGTGTTTTTGACAGTATACCCCAATCACATGTGATAAATATCTTAGTTCAGTAATTAGGCACTATTTGACCGCGCGTATCAGGTGTATGCCCTGGAAAAGCACATCCGGACAGCACACACATGAAATGTTTAATCGGCAAGTGTTACCAGAGTTAACACTGATGTGAATGTGTGTCGCATTTTACAGCATATTGAGACAGTGTTGTGCAAGTTACTTCCAAACTGTAATACATTATATATTACTTGTTGCTGCTATTTAAAAGTAATTCCTTACATTACAGTATCACTGATTCGAAATTGTCATGCGTTGCGTGACTCCTGTATTACTTTTGAGTTACTCTCACCAAAATAACCACAGAGAGCGTGCCGTCAGTGCAGCTGAAGAGTTCTAGACTAAAGCTCTACTGCGTTACAGCAAAAAATAATTTATTACTGTAATATATTACTTTTGTAACACGTTACTCCCAACACTGGACGGAGATGATAAAATACACGATAGTTCGATTTTCCTTAAAAAGCAGATAGTGGGATCATTTGGGTTGTGCTGCCGTTTCCCTCACTAAAGCATTTATGTCAAATACTTTCAAATACTTTTTTGCTTCAAATAAAATATATAACTTTTATAACGCTTAATAAAATTTTAAAACATCCTTATGGGAAACATGAATGGAAAAATTGCTTTGTCCATGAAGCCATTGCTGCTGAAAAAGTGGGTGGCAATAAACGCAACTAGTAGCATGTGGCGTTTCACTTATCAAACACCTGTCGTTATTGCAAATAATCAGCCAGTTGTTATTGGTAAATAAGCCTTCTCAGGTGCTGACAGTGACCGGTTGACTGTGGGTTATCTCTTACATATCTTTAAAATCGCTCTTTGGCTAAACATCCGTTCAGTGACATTTAGTTTTCTGTATCCCCTAGCTTGGTGCCATTAATCATCATCTTTATGACCTTTCTTTACATGCATCTCAGACCACTTTTGTCTCAAGTGTTATTGCATAAAGAACAGACTTGAGAGTTTTCTGTCTGTGTTGCTGATGTCTGGTAAACACTGATTGTGCACGAGGACTCTTGAAGGCGATGTTTCACGTCAACACTCTGTAGGGTCAGCCGGCTAATGAGACAGTATAATCACGGAAGAATAATTACAGAATCCCTCACCTCGTGAGGTTATGAAGTTATGAACACAACCCCTTTAGGATTTCGCATCAGTTGTGAATTAGGGATCCGACGGATTGTAAATGTTGTCTCGGAGCGAGAAAAGCGTTTCCAGCTTTCAGTCTGAACAGCAATGAGTAACGACGGAGCTGTGATTTGGGACGGTCATGAATTTATAAGTGTGGCTCTTAAAATTTAAAACTAGCACTTGAGATTTTATGGGAACAATGAAATTGCAATTGACTGGTAGCAGTGAATGATGTTTTTATACAGGAAAATACAAACAAAACTATTGTACTGGTGTTTCAAAAAAAGAAAGAGATTATTGGATTAAAATCTAAGTAGGTCAGGATCAAATATTTTTCAGAGGCATAAACATATACATATACACACATATACACACAAATATATATATATATATATATATATATATATATATACACAATATAGACTGTACAAACACAGTTAAACCATTCTTCTAAATATATTTTATGTTTCACAGAAGAAAGAAAGTCATACAGGTTTGGAACAACTTAAGGGTGAGAAAATTACAGAATTTTCATTTTAGTGTGAATTTAACCCCTTATCTAGGAGACCAACTCTTTGTAAGCACCATTCTCATACACACATAAAAAAATCCTCTGTGAAGTTTGATTTAGCTGACCCGTTTAAAAACAGACAAAGCCAAAAGAGCGAGGGGACATCGAATCATCAGATGTTTTTGTCTTGTTTAAATGTTCTTCTTTTCTTTCCCATGAGCCTCTCTGCTTGTTTATGAGTGTTATTTGCATCTGTACTGGTGAACGGCTCTCAGGACAGCGCTGCAAAGGCACATAAATGAATCCCGTAATGAATGTGCTGCATTAATGATGGGCTTACTTCTAAATTAGATGCTCTTAATTAAAAAGGTTCAAGGTGCCTTCATGACTGGAGCGTATAGAAGAGAAATGGTAATCTGAGTAAATCACAAAGGCCACAAACTTGCAGCATGCTGGTGGTTATGATAGATCTCCCTGCTAAGAATGGCTTAAATGAAGCAGAAAGATATGTGTTAGAGGTAATGATTATCATTAGAGGAACCTCCGCTTCAGTCCACAGCAGTTTCTCTCGTAGTTCATCCAGGTGTATGATAGTTGACCGTTTCTGGGAAATTTTGTTAGGTTTGACATTTTATTGCCGCGGTAAGGGGAAGGGTAATGACATTATCAAGTCTGGCCAGTGCTGAAAATGCTTTTTAATAAACTCTATAGACCTCTACAAAACAGTAGAGGGTATAGAGTTACAGGCTACCCAATAATTCTAACAATAAATGTGCTATTTAGTATTAAAAGGAGAGGTCAAATGTCACTATTTCACTGATAATAGGCACCAATTTTACAAAGAAAAGGGCTGCAGCTCAACCGTAAGAGCTGAGTTATAAACCCGATCATTTTACACTGCAAAAAAAAAAAAAATGTTTTGTATTTTTTCCCAGTAAACTCTTGCACCTTTATACTATCAAATATTAATAACTTAAATAAAATATTTTTTTTCTTAAATTTGCGTTGGTTTATATCTAACAAAACCTAGTGAGGTTTATGATTAAAATAAAACCAAAGGAGTATGAAATATTAATAGTCTCTTTAAAGAACTAAGAGTTCACCCAAAAATGAACATTTGATGTTTATCTGCTTACCCCCAGGGCATCCAAAATGTAGGTGACTTTGTTTCTTCAGTAGAATATGCACCGGATGTTATGAATGAGCTGAGAAGTGTTGGAGATTGTGGTGTGAAGAGGTTAAAAAAAATTATATAAATATGTTAATGTTCGTTTTTTTGCATCGCTTTGTGTCTTAATACCTCTATGTACCGTCACAAGCCGTAGGGTTTAATTTGGTTTCGTCTGTGTATGTTTTTCATGACTTTGGAAGATTTGGTGACCACTGACATTCATCATATGACTGCCAGACTGCAACAGTTAGAGTTAAAGATCTTTGTTTGTGTTTTACTGAAGAAACAAAGTCACGCACATCTAGGATGCCCAGGGGGTAAGCAGATAAACATCCAATTTCATTTTTTTGGTGAACTATCCCTTTAAGATCATTCAATATTTTATTATATATTATATATTTTATTATATTCAATATAATTATATATATTTTCTGGAAAACGACAAAATACTGAAAAGGAAAATGATTTTGCCACGTAAGCCTATAAAATCACTTGTGTTAAGTTACCATGTTGATATCAATGTATAGATGAAGCATTGAGTTTAGCTCCAAACCAAAATTAGACATTTTTTAAGCAGGCTGAAGATTCATTTTAAGACCTGAACACAAAGAACAGAAAAACATATCAACTGGTTAAAGTTGCTCATCAAAGACAAATAGCTTGAAAGCAAACACGGAGTCTGGTGCAATTTTTTTTTAAATCTCAGTGGATGAAATGTACAACACATCCATCTCAGGTATTGCTGTATAAAAAGGGCAATAGGGGAGTCAATTAGTTCTCATAATTACTAAAAGGCCTTCAGTTCAAAGCTAATTGATTTTCCATCTAATGAGTGCAGCCGTAATGACCCTGAAATGGTGGTTGTAGGCTCAATATTAAATAAAAAAAAAACCCTAAGAGGACAGAATGTTTTCTGGGGTGGACGTTTTGGTTAATGTTCTCATGATCATATATTTCGCTGAGGAGAGAGATTTCAAACCTTTCCTTCGTGATAATCCAAGTCGAAGTCAGGTTTTGTACACTCTGCTGAAATTATTGTGAAAATCTGCTATTTTGTTCTAGCAGGTTGAAAGTGATACATGTAAGCATAGAGTTAGTTTATAGGAATTCTAATTAGCTTTTAAAATGATACAACACTAATTTAAAAATGAGTCTGGAATACACAAACGCCTTTCTACAGTGTCGTTTATTTTAATCTGACTTATATGTCTGTTGATGATGAAAACACATTTTCCTCACTTCTCAACTTTTAAATGTTTTTTGCAATTTCAAGGTAGGTCATGTCTTATAAATAAATGCGCTCGTGAGACACTCTCAGTCTTTCTAATGCTGCAACCTCATTTTCACTTGATACATGTGCATTGTTTCAGTCAAGTCTAAAAACGGAGCACCTTTATTGATGTAAAACCAGGGCTGGGGCAACAATACAGACGATTTGTTGGATTTATTGATGTTAGCAAGCTGAATAGTTAGGTGACATTTCAATAAAGAACTAATCTTACATACTGTACCCAGGCTTACACTCTAAAATACTTTGTTTACATTATAAAATATGGCTTTTGATGTGTTGACAAAGAGTGATAATGTAATACCATAACCATATAAATATTGTGTTTATACTGTTCTAGGTTGACTACACTGTAAAAAATGGCTGTGATTTTAACAGTAAAAAATGCTACAGGAAAAAACTGTTAACTGGTTAACGGTAAATTCCTGTAAAATGTACAGGGAAAAATGTTCCCAGAATTCTCTGCAGTGCATTTTAAATTTTTTTGAATTTGATGCTTTTTCTTTAAAATAATTCTGTTTTTCTTAGTTTTTTTTATGGTGTTTAGTGTTTGTATGAATGACTCTGAGCACCTTCTATATAAGTTAATATTTTTAAACTACATGTGATGGACTTTGGTTCATCATGTGAATTTCTCATCATCACCTGCATTTGGTGATTATCAGTGTATATTAAAGCTACAAAACA
The DNA here is from genome assembly GCA_032361065.1 of Enteromius trimaculatus. NCBI lineage: Eukaryota > Metazoa > Chordata > Actinopteri > Cypriniformes > Cyprinidae > Enteromius > Enteromius trimaculatus. Next base: position 7,781,741 of record JAUMHP010000082.1, on the reverse strand, counting down.
GATTTCAGTACTTTAATAGCTTGGAATATTAACATTTTATCAGTTAATGAAATTACGGTATTTAACTGTAAATTTAACTTAAACCCGTAAAACCTAAAACGTTGTTAACGTATTTTTATGGTCACATTCCGGCAACCTCAGTTGCCAGTTTTTTACCGTAAATTTTACTGATTTTTTTTTACAGTGTAGGGGCAGAAAGCGGCAAGTTAAACTAGTATGTCTTTAGCATGAAATAAATGTGAATTAACATCAAAAGGTAGGCTATTCCATAAGAGAGCCTGTAATACAACTTATTTAAATCATGTAATTGCTCATTCGTGTAAAGCTACACATTTGCCTCAGAATAACCACTGGAGACCCAAAAGCTCATCAGTCAGCTAGAAAACAACTATATAGAGGAACATTTTGCTATATTTATTTGCATATTTATGACTAAACACATACTAATAAGTAACTTGTATAAAATTGAAGGCGTATATGAGCGCGGAGTGTACAGCTGTTACCAGAGAAGCCGCTATTTGCTCCTGAAGCGCCACCTTGTGGAAGAAAGTGAATTTGCATTTCCATTCTTATGTTCATATTAATGCAATAAACGACCCATGATTTTTACAACATAGTTGTAAATTAAATTTTGAAACCTTTTGAAACCTAAACAATTCAGAAAGCAGTATGTATATTTTAAATTAATATGATAATGTTTGACTTGGTTTAAAAGGTGCCGTTTTATAAGATTTTTTATGTGTGTGAAAACAGTAAATAATGTAATTTTATGGATTAAAGTAATCTTACTGTAGACATTGTCCGACCCCACTCATATAGTGTTCATTTTACTTGTGCAGCTCTTTTAAAGGTTATACTGCCATAAATTAAATTTACTTTGTAAGTAGTGAAATAAAATGTAGTGAAAATGCTTTTGGTTGTCATTTATTAAATTAAAATTTGTATTACAAAAAAAAAAAAACGTTTTTATATTGGCAAGTTAATCTATAAAATGAATTAAAATGCTGATAAGGATTGCACATAAATACATGACAGTATGAAAATGTCAAAATAAAAATAAAATCACATTTATGTGGCACCTTTGGCAAGTTTTTGTCTTATAGGAGCCCTGTTTAAACAATGATAATAATAATAATAATAATATATAATCCTTTTTTTTTTTGGCTAAAATACAAAGTAGCACTTGAAAGTATGATTCACAAGTAAATCCATTGTTTATCCTAAAATACCGGTGTGCTCAGAGAACACTGGGGTTGTAATTCAGTCTTCTGTCAAGTGTATCTGCTTGTGTGGTTTGTATTGAATTGGAAGCGGCAGCATGTTCAGCTCTAATCCACTGGCTCTGCTGCACATGCATGTAAAGAACGCATTACTCCTGTCTCAGCGCTGTGGCACTCCATCAGCGCGACTGTGATTTATGACACCCAGCCTTTCCAGTTGGCTTTAATCCCGCCATTTACTTGCAGGTTTGCGCACAGCCTCAGGTTTTCATCTTATCCGACACACATACAGACCGATCCACGCAAACTGGGACCAACCGCCTCTCTAAAACATCCTCTGGTTTGACGTGAAGTCTGCAGAGACTGGGCCTGAATATTATCAGCGTCCTTCTCTGTGCATTCAGTGTCTTTAATGATATGAATATGAGAGGAAAAACATCCACTCCCGTAGAGAGAGGCCGTGGAGTTTCTATTTAGAGACATGTTTTAATTAGTTGTTGACTCTGAGTGTAATGCTCAGAGGCTAGAGATTAGTACACAGGGTATATATTGTGAATGTACAGAAGATGGACATTGCATCATTATGCTTCTGGGGTTCACACAAGTACGGGAAGCTCCGAATAAATAATTATGCATTATTGACTGTTTGCAGAGAGCCGGTGTTGGTTTTGTCTCTGGGCGCTCTTCTGGTGCAATTACGAGACCGACTGTTGACTTTTTCAAGAACATGGGGCATGTATATTAACATATTTATTCCACTAGTGGAAGAAATAAATGAATGGTGTTGAAAATGTTTGTTTGGGTTAGGCTGGCTCTGTGAATACCCATATTTAGACTTCTGAAATGAAGGCAATCCCCCCCTCATGCCACTCCAAAGCAGTGTAACTTGAATAACAGTTTTTTTCTTATTTGATGAAGGCTATTTTGGATCCCATTGACTTTCACTGTATGGAAAGGGAAAAAAAAACTGCTGCATTTTTCACAAGCCATTCTCAGAGAAAAAGGTACATTACTGAGGCAGTAACTTCAAAAGGTACTAAATTGCACCATTCATGTACTAAAGTGTTTGGTATAAAATGGACCATTTAGGTGCTAATATGTATCTTCAAGATATATGCAGTCTTTTGAAATAAATACAGTACAAAGGTGTGCTTTTTCAAAAGGTGCCAGCTTTTGTACTTTTTGTTCTGAGACTGCAAAGATTTAGAAAGAATAAACAGACAGAATATTATTTTTGGGGGCAACCTATCCCAGCTTGGCCTTATTGTTCATATGTAACTCTTTTGTAAAATGTAGAGGTACAGGAATGTATTTAGAAACATACAATACACTCTTAGAAATAAAGATACAAAAGCACTGGGGCGGTACAAAAAAAAAGTGACAGCTTTTGAAAAGTGACAGCTTTTGTACTTTTCTTATATGGAAAGCAAAATGTATAAATGTATAAATCTCAATTTTATATTTTCAATACAAATACCGAAGGCCATCTTAAATGTAAGCGGTATTACAGATTTATAGCTTGTGATTTACAGCTTTTTAATTTTTAATATAATTCTTTATATAATTTTTAGATCCCTTAACCTTATCTCAAACATAAAAATGAATTAATACAGCTACCAGCAAAACCAATGATATCAATGAATTCAATATGTTGGTATTGTGACCCTGGACCAACAAAACAAGTCAGAAGTAGCACAGGCATATTTGTAGCAATAGGCAAAATATGTTTTTTGTGTCACAAATCATTAGGATATAATGTATATTACATATAGATCATGTTCCATAAAGATACTTTATAAATTTGCTACCAGAAATATACAAAACCTTAATGTTTGATTAGTAATATGCATTGCTGAGAACTTCCCTTTGACAAATTTAAAAGGTGATTTTCTCAGTATTTAGTTGTTTTTAGCACCCTCAAGATTCAGATCAGCCAAATATTGTCCTATTCTAACAAAGTTATTTATTTCAGCCTTTAGATTGTATAAATCTCAATTTTATATTTTCAATACAAATACCGAAGGCCATGTTGACGATCTGTTTAAAGAAAGTTAAAAGAGATGCTGCCTGTAGATAAATTCTTAGTGTTACTGTAAAAAAAGTGCTTTACACATTATTTGATATCATATTTTGGAATATTAATTTTTTTATCCACTGCTCGGGGGACCAAACACCCTGGCCATATTCCTAAATTGAGCGGCTTTATAGAAAGTGACAGGAAGAGAAAAGTAATGGAGATATTAAACCTTCTTTCTCTTTCTCTCCATGTGTGCTCTGTGGTCATTAGACCCGGGCTTAAGCGTTTCATTGTTGAATCTGGCAATAAAGCGTTTGGTGAAGAAGTGAGGAAAATAGCCTCTGGTTCTGACTCACTCACAGCATAGCTTGCGATTAGGCCATAAGTCCTTAGACCGGCTGGGCAGGTGGTGATAACGCAGTAATTGCTGACGTTCAGAGGAGCCCTGCTTCCTCATTTTGAAATAATATCAGCTCTGCCATCATTCATTGGTCACCATTCAGTCAAAATAAGATGGATTGACCAATCATTGCCTCATGCAAGGACATTATCATCTCAGCGGATGAGGTCAAATGAAATCATCAGAGGACGGTAAAATGGATATAGCCGGCCCTGAGTAAGAGATTTTTATTTATTTTTTTAATCGTGTAAGTAAGTACTGTACTTGTCAATGCAAAAGAGACCTCAACTGTAAGCTATTTTGTTTGACGCACTTTGAGAAGTACTGGCATCCCTGGCACATATTGTTATGTGGCTCCTATTTGGTCCACATACTAATTTAGCAATTTTCCACAGGTTTGGAAAACAGGTAAATTCACCTTCTCTCAGCGGACAGGCTGACCTACATAATCAGAGGTAAAATTTACACCTCACTGCCTCGCTCTTTCTGCAGGTTAATGCAGTCAATGTAGAAAAGAAAAATGAAAAATGCAACCCGGCATAGTGGCCTCTACCTTCATACATTACACTGAAAATATTCTTCATATAAATGACTTCATATTGAGTTTCCATTTCACTGATTTGCTGAAGAAAAACACATATCCACTCAGCGCTCATATGTGTGCTGCTGCTACATGCATTGTATAAAAGAGTATTTTTTTTGTTGTGAAACTTTCAAGGTCACTGTAATAGTAGAGTACAGCGCAAACGAAAGGCCTTGTAAGAAAGTTTGAATTTGCTTGACTGAATGAAGAATGCTAGATCAAACTAATATTTTGTTTCTTTCCTAGACAGCTTTATCAACTATGGTTTTACACAGATGAGCTAATTAAAGTCAGCAGAACTCATCAAAATGAATCATATAACAATAAGCACATAATTTTTGCTGCAATTCATGCTGGGATCTTGCACATCTAAAATTAGCGACATTGCTCAATATGAAATTGGTTTGTTTAGACAGCTGTTTTAATAGAATTGGGACAGTGTTTGGGGAAATGTTGGTTTAGCATTTGTTTTAAGTAGATTTAAAGTATTTCTAAGCATCTGCGACTCAGGTTCTGTATGCTTGATTATGTAAATGATGAAGCCATATGCAAGAAAATTATGAAAATGCAACTGATTTTAGTATCATTGAGTTTTTTATTATTAATATCTGATTATTTTTTATTTTTGTAATTTCTGTTTTCATTTTATATGGTTCATATTTTGGTTTTGGGAGTCCATAAAAAACAGGTTGACATGCATGCAAGGTCAAAAATCATTTGTAATTGTCTTACAATATGCATTTATTTTGATCTTACTTTCTCAACAACTCCCAGAGGATTTACTCAATTATTACTTTTTCCAAACCCCTCCTTTGCGTGACGCTAATCTGCAGTGATTGGTCGATTTCATTTCCATTTTATCATGCTTGTAATGCCTGATAAAGCAGTGTTTGTGAGTGCAGTGCTGCTTTGTGTACAGTGTTACTGTAGAAACAGCTATTTTTATTGCTCCAAAAAGCGGCACTTAGTGGCACAGAATGAATTGGCATTTTCAAGTTTCCTCAGGTATGAGTGCACAACAAGTGGGCGGACAATATGCTAATGTTTCATGCTGAGGTCAACACGAAAGCTTGGAATTCGCTTAAAATGATTTCATTTCAATGATTCAGAGTTGTCTCTTTTTTTTTTTTTTTCATTTAAAGACGATAACTTTATACACTTTCAGATTTAAAACTTTGCAGGATGTTTTCGTTGCCTTGTGTTACACACCCATTAAATAAAATCTATATAATTTGTATACATTTTAACTTTAATTTTAGTTAAGTTTTATACTTAAGTATATTTTAAGTATATTATTAAGTTTTAAGTATATTTTTTTCCATTTTATATTTCAAATGATGCAAGTTTGTGTTTTTAGAATTTAGTTTTAGTTACCAATAATTAATAACCCTGCTGTGAACACAGTAAATAACATTTGATTCAAAAAATGTCTTTTTGACCGCTTAGGACAGCTATATAATATCATTACCTGTAAATAAACACTTAAGCACTATGCATTATACATTTCTTGTATGAGCTGGCATTTCTGATCATTATTTTGAACTTAGATGTGATCATCTGACATGGAAAGGTTCAGGGACACTATTTATGAATATATACAAGGATCCGTTCGATATAATTTAATTACACCTGTCACTAGCAATGAAGAATTATTTTGCCTTAATCATATAGATGGCTGCTCTATAGAAAGATCTAATTATGGTGTTCTGAGCACATTATGAAGAATATTCATCGTGGATTGAGGAGGATTGGATGGACCACTCATCTAATAGTGTTAATTAAGATGAACTTCAGGCTTCATATAAAGCATGTGAGGATGGGCTACAAGAACAAAGCTGTAATAATATTGCTTTATTTAACAAAAGGGATTGTACTTTTAAGTATTTTATCATTGGCCAGTTATATTTAACTGAAAAAAAAACAACAATAAAAAAGTATATTCTGTGGTGTTTATAACTGTATTTTCAGTTATGCTTATTCAGTACAGATGTTTATTTGTTTAACCCAGGTAAAATGTACTTGACTGCTGGTGAGTAGATATTTAAAGGTGGTTAAATTAATGCACACTTCCAACCAATTCTCGCACGTCTGATTCTTTCCCGGAAATTATTCACACATTTCAAATGCAAGCCTGAAGGAGTCTGAGAGGTTCCACTTCTATCTATTTCTATGGTACTTTCTTTTTTCCTCCTCTTCATGTTTCTGTAAGTCATTAAGCAGACAGGCCAGACAGAAACTGGGCCACGATGAACTCTGTCTCAAACACCTCATTATGCAGACAGATGTTTGAGAAGAATTCCTCTCTTAGCACTGATAAGGGCTGGATTTATTTTATCAGAGGAAAGCTGGAGAGTGGGTGAGCTGTGACCTGTTGGGTCCAGTGACGACTTTCCCTTACTTCATGCTCTTTAGTACTGAGACAGTTTGTGCATTGATCATTTTTACCTTGGATGGTATTCAGCAAGATTCAAAACTGAAGAAGAAGAAGAAAAAAAACATTGGCTGCCTTTCTATGAATTTTATTTGAACTGGCCACATCTCATAGAAAGTTTAATTAGGTGAGAAAATTGTAGTTCAACAAAATCAGTCACGCTTCACATGAGCTGCTTCACTTTGTTCTGCCACTATGGCCAAAAATAAATAAATAAATAAATATAATCACAATTAATCGCATCCAAAAATAAAAGTTTTTCTTTACATAATGTGTTAGCATTTTTGTATTATATACATAATTATTATATATATATGCATTTATATATTTTCTTATATTTGATATTATATGTAAATATATTTAATATATAAACAACATTTTAAAATTAAATTTACACATGCATGTGTTGTATTTATAAATAAATATACAAATACACAAACATATAATGTAAAAAAATGATTACGATTAATTGTTTGACAGCACTAATACAGTGTGTATATATATATATGTATATATACACACACACATATAAACACATTTTTATAAATATGATTTATTATTATTTTATTAAATTGAAATGACAGTTCTTGATCTTGTTTGCTTCAGTTCTCCATGATGCACAAGCCTGCTGTCCATCCTTTTTAATATTTAATGTTTTATATTTTTATGTTTAATATTTCAAACTCATATGAAAGTTGAGGTCACATTGATGAAGAAATCTGTGCTGAATCTTCTATCAGAAAAATCCTTTTAGATCTAGGCATGGCCGCATTTCTACACTGTCATGCCTCACTGGAATAAAACAGTGACGAAAAAACATTACATTATAGATCATTTGAAGTCATAATTAATTTAATCAGACTCTGACGAAAACACGGTTAGCTCTACAACATTGAACCTCTTAAAAACTAATTCAAAAAGGCAAATTATGGTTAAAGGCAGCAATTTGAACCATATGGTCTTTTTTCAACCTTATAAAAACTAATATGAACCAATGGGTTTTCAAATATGATTGGCTCACTTATCAATCTATAATCAATTAAATGTGTGTTAAAATGAAACTCAGCATGAACCCCCATAATGCATACCGTAATCTCTTTTTTCTTTTCAGTGTCTATTTCTGCTCACTGCATGATGAAAAACTAAACAAACAGGTCTGGGACTCATGACTTTCAGACTCATGCTGTCCTTGTTGTGTTTACAGCAAGAAAAATAAAGAATGAGAGGCAGTTTTCTGCAAAACATTGGAAGATTTGTAACTTTCACAATGAAATATTGATAACATTACAAAACCATTTATAGCCAGCTATGAAAGGACTAGAGCATTGTGTACGACTTCTGCTCTTTTGCCCAATAAAACCTATTCAGTCTTCATCATTATCTATTACACCAGTCTAGACAGGAAAAATAGCACCAATTTTGCCAGGAACTGATATGAACACGAACATATTGGTTTATTGGTGTGTGTATACAGGTGCCACTAAAAAAATTATAACATTGTGAAAAAGTTTTTTTTGTAACATTTCAGTGAAATATATTATTCTAGATTCATTACATGAAAAGTAATCAATTTCAAAAGTTATGGTTTTATTTGACATTTAATTTCGTAGCTCAACCAAATAAATAATTTTTTGATTTCAGTCATAAATAATGCTATTATTTCAAATATTTCTGACATGTTTTAGTTGACAACTTTTTTGCATTCCCATTTAAATTAAAGAAGCTTATAACAGTATGTTTTAATAATACATCAAACTCTTATTTCAAAACACCAAGGAATATTCTCAGCTATGAACCCCTTTAAACTCTCTTGCAAATTATATAATGTTCCTCTTTGCCCAGCCGTTCTTGTCCTTTTGGCAGGTGCTGAGTAGCCTGTCAGCCTAATAAATCCTTTTAGATGCCATTTAGAGGTCAGAACATTAACCTCACCTCACACATTCATGTCTCTGACCCGCACAATGACAGACAAAAAACAAATTACAAGGAGCGAAATGAGAGTGGACAGCGCGAACGCCACAAACACCGGCATTCAGTAAAGCCATTACAGATTACAGGGGACTTTAATTACTCCCTGTGACCCGCTTTCCATGGGCTATGGGTCACCTTGACCCCAGCTGGACCTAAGGCCTTAGGGAAAAAAATTACATGTTGACTACAGCAACTTCTTAAAAACTCAATAAGTAATAAAAAAAAGAGGGAAAGTTTTTTTGTTTATTTCTTTATGATTATGCAAAGCAACATCATGCGAGTATAATACAGTGAGAGTGTTCGTAGGAAATGCACAGTTCCCTAAAATAATTTAAAGTAATGCATAATGCATTTGTTTAAAAAATGTGTGCACCGCTCATACAGAGAAAACATTGTTAAACATTAACTTTTTAATGACTCTATACAGAGGATACAGCAGCTGTTACTGAACATGTGAAGAATAATGTTTGTCCTTATATGTAGATGTTTTCCAGACTAAGCATCTAAATTAGTCTTTGTTATGATTTATTTAATATCTACAGTCTTGGAAATAAAGCATTTTTAACACAAAGCATCTTGTATATCATTGCATCGCTTACTCACAAATAGATCCTTTGCAGTGAATGGGTGCCGTCAGACAGAGAGTCCAAACAGCTGCTAAAAACATCACAATAATTTAGAGCTGCATGATTCTGAATAATTTAATAATAACATTTTTTTTTCTCTCAAGTAGAGAGAAATACACATAAATACATGTGTGTGTATTTAAAATATGATGTATATATTTTCATATAAAAAGGTTAAATATTAAAAGAAAAAGTGTTTTGAATGAATCATTCAGTGAATCATAAATACTTCTATTAATTCATTACCAGATGATTCAGCATTTTTTAACAAATCTTTTGAACCAATTTCAGATAAATTTGTTAAAAATTAATTTGTTGCCACCTAGTGGCGAAACAACACCTAGTGCTCTCTTTCGGTGTCAACGGCAGCACGAACGGAGATTTGATTTTGTTACAGTAAGACTTTTTAATAAGGTTTAATAGAGACAGGAATAGTTGACAGTTAGAAATAAAATTGCGTGGGTGTTTGAACCGAGATCGCGATCTTTTAACGATTAATTCATTTTAAATTCCCCAAAACATCCATAATCCTCAGAAAAAGTCCCTTGTCCCTCTCACATCAAAATCCTCCCATATATTTGTTTAAAATACATTAATTGATGGACTGGAGTCATATGGGTTAATTTGGATAATTATTTTGATGCTTTTCTCTCTCATTCTGACGGCACCCATTCACTGCAAAGCAGCCATTGGAAATTTCTTTAGATCTCTTCAGATTAAAGTAACCTACAGCATATCTTGTCAGGGCTCTGGAGGGAGGACTCAAAGGCAGGGAGAGTGGTAACGGGTTTATTAGACAATAGGTAGACTAGACAAGAGGAGGTGAGAAGGTGAGTAAACACAGTATGCAGGAAGACGAGGGGAGTCAGGTAGGCTGGGAGGGAGACTGTAGGGACCAGCCCGGATGATGGTCAACCGGAGAGGAGAAGGAGCTGTGCAGATGGTAACTGGAGGTAGGCAGCAGTGGTTTACCGGGCACAGAAGGTGAAGCCACTTCACAGCCAGCTGAACAGGGCAGGACGAGACAAGACAAACACAGAACTAAGGCAGGGAGAGTAAAGCACTTAGATAGGAGACAGGCTAGAAATTACCGACATTTATACAGCATAAAAGCTACAACATCGAACTGACAAAAGGCAAAGGACAAACAATATAAAGGGAAGGTGAACACAAGGAACAGCTGAGCAGACACAGACAAACAAAGACACAAAGAAACATTAAACAAAGACAACACAGACCAGGTAGTCAGGACAGGGTCATGACATATCTTGGATGTCTTGAAAGTGAATGAATTTTTCAGTGCATTTTCATTTATTGGTGAACTATGCCTTTAAGAGTTTATTATGTCGTTGAACTTACCTTTGCTGTAAAGTTTAGAAAGATTGTTCACAAGCAAAAAGACTGCTGTTTTGTTGACAGTGATTGTTAACAGCCGTCTTTGGATACGTGAGTGCTCAGGAGAAACAGAAATAGCTGGAATGGCACTTATCATGTCCTCTATATATGTATCAGCAAAGAACTGCAATAACTATCTGTAACGAGCTTTAACGAGCAGCTCTATTTTTCAGCGTCTAACCAACCACCTAAAAACACACTCTGAAACAAGATCCGTCTTATCTACTCCCTTAATCATCACTGATAAATGTGCGTGAAAGACACTTATATGTGGGCTTAATCATTTTAATGACGAAACCTGTTCTCCAGAGTCCTCCAGGCTCTAGTGGCTCATCACTAATTGGATTAATGATTGTTATCTACACCCAAAGTGGACAACAGCAGTTTAATAAATCATCTGGTAATTGTACTAAAGCATAGTATTTTTTGTTTTGCGGGTGATGAAACACTTTATCTCCATTAAAGGGAATCAGTGATAGCAGCAAAGTGGTGATAAATACACAATAGAAGATTATAACTGCTGCATTGATAACGACTGTTAATTTTAATCAGAGCATATTTGTATAAAATCAATCAATCATTCACTGCAGCAGTGACACTCACTTGTGTTTTATATATTTATTATATATAAAATAGAGATATTTTATCTCTATTTGCATATATTTATCCCTGTGATGACAAAACTGAAGACTGGAGTAATGATGCTGATCCTTCAGAAATCATTTTAATATACTGATTTGGTGCTGATGAAACACCAAACATTCTTATTATCAATGCACAAGACAGTTGTGCTGCTTAATATTTTTGTGTTAAGCCATTTAAAAAGTTCAAATATAAATATGAAGTGAAACTGAAATCTTTTAGGAAATACGAAGTGTAAATTTAATGGCTCCTTTCTGAATTTCTGAAGAGTTTAAAAAACAATCTTTCAAATTAAAATGCCTGTCTCTATTGAAAAAATGAAAGGATTTTTACTACCAGTTTGTTTTCTATGCTGTAACTAAATTATTTATATTGCTATCTCCCCCACTGTTTTACCCTGATCACACCAAGAATGATAACTATAACGATAATAACTCCAAAGATAATGATATTAGCGTTCAAACCAGCGAACAATGTCTTCAATATCGGATCTGCTGCTTTAAATTCTTGAGCTAGTGACAGCAGGATTGATTCTGGTTGGCTATCTTTGTTTGTTCATCAGCTGGGAAATATCATTCTGAAAATAATTCCAATGAAATCGCTTCTCTGTGCCTTTATTGTTGCTGACTATTCTTTAATATTAAGAGCAATTTTTAGAATTATATCTTCATTGTTATATTTATCGTACTTGGTGTGAACGGGCCTTACAGAGTATCTTTTTAAAATCAAAAAATTTAATTTCATTTAATTAAACTTTAATTAATTACAAAATATTTTTATTGTTCTTGTCTGCATATCTGTTTTAGCCACTTTAGCTATCTATTTAAAAAAAAAAATCTAATTTCTTTGCCAATTCAAACTTGGCATTGTGTACTGCGCATACTTTTTGCTCTTACCACAAATTGCTTATGTCAATTTGGATAAAACCAAATGTAAAAGTATACAAATGCTGTAGTATAGATAACATAACTTTCTCTGTGAAGCACACTTTGGATTAATTGGACTAAGTGATTAAAGTTTGTTAATTGAAAATAGTGAGTAGCTAATCAGGAGGCAGATTTATGAACACGACCTTTGGGTTGCCCTATAAATGAACATTAGCCACATATTTCAATAAATCATCAGGCAGGGGTTACAGCACGTCAGATGTGCAAAATGCACGTCTTCAATCTCACTGACACTCTTAAAGAGAACAGCAAAGAAACAGGTGGAGATGTTTTCCTTACATTTCGACAAGAGATATAATAGATGGATAAAATCCATCTGTCCATGTTACAAGTATATTATTTACCAATTATATAAAATAGTTAAAAGACTAAATTCATATTTAATAATATTATTGACTTAACTGCATGCACACTATTGGAACCAAATTATAACTGAATTGAACTGAATAATGACACTTTTGCCTCCTGTAGAGTTTTTTTATTTAAATTTAAAGCGTGCAATAATTGATGAACATTGCAACAATGGCAGAGCTACTTAAAACTGAATGTATTCAGCTAAATTAAGCTGATAATAACCCTATTGTCTTCTGTAGAGCTTGTTATTGAAGTTTGTGGATGTACATCTAAGGACAGATAAGTTTTGCACCTACAGATGCAACTCTTGCAAGCAAAAGGATGTTTCAAGGTCCCTTCAAAGAAGTCCTTGACTCAATCAAGTTTATGCAGAAGTGTGAGCTATAATTACCATCCACATGCAGATTCCAAATTGAATCATGTTTGTTGTCAAGCTCTTAATAAGATCCTAATTAAAAATTCCTCTATAGCATAATCACAGCAGTGGGCCGGTCCGTTCAGGTTCAAATTAGGTTATTTCTTTTTTTAGATATATTTAATTGTAGGGCTCTCAAGTACAAAAGGATGCACAAACTAATGAACAGGTCAAATACGTTTGCGCGCACACACACACACACGTATTTGACCTTCAAGTGTAGACTTTAACTGTAAACAAAACATATTAAATACTGCACATACATGCATTAAATATATAATTAATAAAAAATATATATAATTACTCTGGACATTTAAGATGCAGATGAATTTGTTTCTTTACCAAAACAGGTGTATAGTAATGTAGCCTAATCACTTGCTCACCAGTGGCTCCTCTGCAGTGAATGGGTGCCGTCAAAATGAGAGATGTCTTGTGAAAGGCTGTTACTTCTGGCCAGAACACTCCATAATGGTTCTTTAAGTGAAAAAGTCCATCCCCTGTTGTTCTCTCACATCAAACATATTTGTTTAGAACTGTTTACGCTTGTAGTGCCTGATCTGTGCATATTCCTCACCTCATTTAGATAAGACGACTTTGTCTCTGAAGAAACCAACATTAATGGACATAAGACATTTATTGATGGACTGGTGTCATTTGTTTTTATCAGCTGTTTGAACTCTCATTCTGACGGTATCCATTCGCTTCGTAGGATTTACTGGTGCAGTATGTGTGACACTGGACCACTAAAACAGCTGCAAGGAGACTTTTTTTTTCCTGAAAGCTGAATAAATAAGCCTGGGGGTGCAAACAAATCGGAATATTAAGAAAACCGCTTTAAAGTTGTCCAGATATAGTCTTTAGCCATGCCAACTTGATCTCACGGCAATTCATATATATTTTACGACCTCACTCGTACGAATTCATACGACTAATTCTAAACCGTACGTATTTTACGAGATGGCAATTCGTATGAATTTGTACGAATAACCTAAACATAACCCCGCCCTTAAACCTACCCATCACATGGTTTTAGACAAATCGTACAAAATTGTATGAGTGAGGTTGTATGAATTAGTACGAATTGACACAAATTTGGCACCTTGTACGAACGAAATTGCTTGTGAGACTGTGTTGGCATTGCATACTACAGAAATTAAGTTATATATATTTACGGTAGGATATTTACAAAATATCTAAATGGAACATCATCTTTACTTAATAAGTGACAAATGATTTTCAGCATAAAAGAGAAATCGATTATTTTGACCCATGCAACGTAGTGTTGGCTATTGGTACAAATATACATGTGCAACTTAAGACTGGTTTTGTGGTCCAGGGTCACAGATTTTTTTTAGGTCAACTACTGCTTTAACAAAGAAACACACCCATAGATTAAAGTTCTAAATTATTTTAATGTCCTTTTGTATCTTATGACATTCTTCCTTCAGTATTGTAACACCTCTATTATTCCACAAAGTGCAATCTTGAAATGCCGCTTTGACATAATGGGAACATTCCAAGGTGAAACTTTGATTGATTTGACTATAAATGAACAAAAACTCAGTCTCTATGAAGTCGCTGATACCATTTCTGGAAGAGCTGATCGAATCATGCATCTGATATTCCTTGGTTTGAGCTTTATAGATGGCTCATTTCGATCAGGGCTGTTAATCACAGCAGGTCAAATTATGATGCATAAAATTAAGGTTTTATTGCCACTAAGGGACAAAGAGAGTAAATTACATTTCAAAGCCGGTTAAGTGCGTAGGATAACTTTCTGGCGACTGGATGGTGATCATGTATTCCACAATGACAAAAGCATTTATGGCTGTAATAAATACTGCAATCAAAATTTAAGTAAATATTCCTTCTCATGTCTTTCAGAAAGAAAGTCCAAGAGCAAACACGACAGATGGTTAGATAATGAGAACTGTTTATTAAAAAAATGGACGTCCATTTTTCTGTAACTCTCAATATTTTAAATCTGGCTTTAGTGTCTGGTCTTCACAGCACTGAACGCAAAGACCTTTACTACAATAGGTTCAAAAACATCAGTGCACTCAACAGCTCTGACGTTTTAATTTGCAAATATGAGATGTAATTTAAAAGAGGCACAGAAACTAGAAACTATGTTATTATAATTCAGAGAATCTCAATTGAAAAAATACCAACAGTAGGGGCTGGTCCTTTGAAAATGTACAGTGTATTAATTTTTGGAGAAAAAGAAACAAAACTAAAAAAATTCTAGTAACGCTTGTGAAACTAATTTATTTTTTTAATCTAGATATTTATAATTCCCTGTTGACCAACATACAGTTTTATTCTGGTTAAGGGTGTTTTATGATGGTTAATGGCGTATTTGTGTATATGCGGATTATTAAGATGTTTTTATCAGCTATTTGAACTCTCATTCTGACTGGACCCATTCACTGAAAAGGATTCACTGGTATGTGTGACCATAGTTCATACCTCATAGTTGAGGTATACCTATGATGAAAATTTCAGGCCTCTCTCGTCTTTTTAAGTGGGAGAACTTGCACAATTGGTGGCTGACTAAATACTTTTTTGCCCCACCTTGCAGCCTCTGCTACAGTATATTCCACACACAGACTACTTTTTGAATGAGAAACTGTCTGATTAGATTTTCTGCATTTCTCACTATAGGTATTCCTCTAATTGGTAGTTTTGAATAAAGTTATGCTGTTTCGCCAAAAATGAATACACTGTACATTTGCATAGGACCAGCCTCTATGGTTGTTATTTTTTTCTGAATTATAATAACTTTTCTAGTTTCTTTAAAGGCCAGGTGGAACATTAAAGAACACAGCACACTCACATCTTCGCACATCTTTGATCAAATTAATACAACATAAATGCTAATTCATTATTTTTTGTGTGTTAAAACCTGCAATGCACAAACAGTGACAGGATGGTTTATGTCCATATCAAGCAAGTATAAATATCAACATCACGTGCCTGAAATCAGATGAATGTAATAAATATGAATATGGACTGAAGTCTGTACTGTACTTTCCACCAAATGGTACAGTATGGAAATAGCGAACCATACCATACCACTTTTTTGAGACCCTTCTATTGGAGTACCTAGTCCAGCACCTAAAGGGTGAAGCCAGACTCACTGCAAAACATTGATTGGACAGATTGTGTCTGCTACAAGGGGAATGACAACACAAGGGGAATAAAGCATCTCCTTCACACCATGCTGCTCATTAGGATTAGGATCGTTTACAATGCAGTTTATTTTATAGTTTTGTATTTCACACACATACACACTAACAATGTCGCGTTAAGATATATCATACCAAAGTAGTGGTACCACTGATGATGAAACCTTCTCAGGCGTATTGTACTGTACCATACTGCTTGGTGGAAACAAGGCTTTAGGTAAAATATGAGCCCACAGATGTAACATGCTTTAACATCTGCTGTTTTATTCCAACTGTTACTTCTAACAAAGCTTCCATAAACATTCAGTTCATGTGCAGGCTTACAAAAGTTTAATAATGCAGTGCTCAAAATTTTGCAGGAACCAATTATTCCACAACAGGCTACATTTTAACCTACTACACAGCTGGTGCAACAGTCCCCAGTGCCAAAAAAACAACATATGCAACAAACCTTCCTATTCACAGCATTGTAACGCTCACTTCTAACGCTCATTACAACACTAAATTTCAGTAAAACTGGCTGATGTTGAGGCTGTGCTCAACAGCATGCATTTGCTGCATGCTCCACTTACGCAGTGAGGCCGTTCGGCACTGAAAATGAATAGTCTCATCCGTCTTCTGCGCACAGCAAGCCAACCCAGTAATGGAGGCCCAAGGTGCTGCATGGTTGGCCTCACAATCTGTTTTCATTTGGATGGCATTTTATTATATACGAGACATATCTCCACCTGACGTGAAGTAGAAGACCCAGACACCTTCAGTGCTGTCAAAACTTCAGATGACAGGATGAGGAAAATGAGGACGAATCGATATAAACAAACACAGGAGCTAAAAATAATGAAACATCCACCTGAACAAGCACACCCACAGAGACGACGCCTGAAATCAAGCCCATGCAGAAATAAAGATGATGCTCTTTAAAACAAATTATCTGAACGTAGTACTCCTGGCCTAAAGCCAAGCAAATTTGCTGGGCTTCAGAATGAATTCAAACATTCCTCACATTATTTTCCAGTGCGGTCAATGAAACTCAACTCCCTAGTCTATTACCATCCTGGCCGCTGGCCAGAATAAATGCACGCAAAGTGAGAAAAGGAGTTTTTCAGATGAAGGAAAGAGGCTGAGTATTACCTGACTGAGAAGGCAAACAAATCACATCTCAGTCCAATTCTTCTCCAGAGACTTCTTTGCCTCTTCACTGCTACATGACCAAAACGAAAGAGCATCAATCTAATGAAGGATGACTGAAGAGTATTGGTCTTGGTGGTACGTGAGGCTTTGGGTGGGCTTTCATCATGCTGTCCCCTCATCAGGGAAAATGTCAATCAGATTCAGCTTTCTGCCACCTGCTCCCTCTACTTTTTGACTGAACTGGAACCAATGGTCTGCAGACTCCTGTGAACACATTCCTCTCAACTGCAATGTGTGTACAAAAAGGCCATTATTAAGCTACCCATGGAATAATAGTTGCGTCAGCTACATGCACCTCCTCAGAGAAAAGAAGTCTACTGCTGAGAGTGCATCTCAATTTTCTCTGAAAGGTGTCGAATATACTCTCCGGTCCACAGATCCAGAGAACCCAGAGGAGTTTTTTTTATTTGGTGAGGAAAGAGTTGAAAGGCGTGAGAGTGAAAAAGAGAAGTGTGTCACTGTGAAAAAGCAGGGTGGTATAGCTAGGCTGGATGTTAAAGTGATAGTTGACTTAAAAATAAAAACTCATCCTCACTTTTCGTTCTAAGCCTGCATGACTGACTTTCTTCTGTAGAACAAAAAAACTAAACTAAAGAACAAAGATATTTCAAATGACAACTAACTATATATATATATATAGATGGATACAAAATGTATCATTTGTATGGGTTTTTAAGCATAGCAGTTTAAAAACAAGTGATTTCAAGCCAGGGAAATGCAATCAACAGTGAAAGATCTCATTTTGCTATATGCACACTGTCTGAGAGACATGTTCATAGTTGGACAATTTATACAAGTTATTTTATATGCTTTGAATGGTTAAATAGCCACATTTTTTTGATCCTGTTGCTTCTAATCACTTTTTTTATTCTTATTTAATCACTGAATGTTTATTTTTATTATTTAGGCTAGTATTAGTTTTGTTGTAATACTGACACTGGTGACAATAATTCTGAAATTTCTATGTCATCAAAAATATTGACCCTTACTTACTTAAAGCAAAAATAAAATCATCAAGATCATGGTCATATTACAGAGCCCTGGTAGAAAAGATAAAAAAGTCACGTTTGTGTTACCTCTGACGTGAACTGCATTTAAATTACAACTTTAATAAACTTATCTTTTTTTCAGTTGCTATATAACTAGTGTGACGTTAGCTTGTTTGAATAGTTATTAAATCCTTTACCTTAACATGAAACAATGCTTTCATGAAACTGTCTTTTAGAAAAGCTCAGAGATAGAAACCTTGAAAAGAAATTACATAATTTCTGCAACATTTAACAAAGAAAGCCAAGAACATTAAACTCCACTGAAAAAAGAGAGTTTACACTGAAATAGTTTCATCAGTAATGTCATCATTCATACATAAATTATAGATTTCTCAGAGAGTAGGCCCCAGAACTTATTTGTCTTGTTGTCCCCCCCACCCCACCTCATTTTGACAAAAGTATTTGTACTTCAGTAAAAAAATATCTGATCTTCAGTAATCCTGTAAAGTTCTTAAGGTTAAATGCTGTGTTTACCAGCATCGGGTTCATGATGACAAATTATAATTCTTTTGGTGATAATAAAGATAAATACCTGCAGAGGAGGTTAATGGGGCTCCGTGTGTCCTGAACGATATTGCGGGTTTTTTGGTTTCCTATGGTTTTGCATCTTATGATCTCCATCTCCTCTAATGAATGCAGAGTGAAGTCATTCGTCAAAGTGGATGTCTGATGGATCATCAGGGGTTTATCTGTGCACTAGGTGCCATAGCTGAGAATATTAACAACCGCGCTTGCCTTGCAACACTTCACAGCGACCTTTATTTGCATGTTCTTTGAGGGGCATTCTGGGGATCACTCAGCCGATTCAACATCTCGCTATGTTTTCTTTTCTGAACTCTTAGTAAGTTTAATATAATGATTCTTTGAAGAGGGTGAGCAATCAATAACTCGTCCTAAAGCTCATTTAATACACTCATGGATTTAATTGGAAGGTTAAAGAGAAAACATTTATCCAGGGAAATGATATCAGTTTCTGTATTTCACTCGGGTTTAGATTAATTTTATTATTGGTCTGGGGACAAAGTGGAAAATGAAAATTGATTTTGAGAGATAGAACTTTTCAGAGAATGCTTAGTATTACAGAAGTGTCAAAGTCATTCCCACACATGATCAATACATCCTGGTTCAGGTCATTCAAATGTAGCCTTCCATTACTAGATTTTGCTTTCTACATAAGATACAGGCTATGATTTTGTTTGCATTGTATGCGTTTCCAAATCAATCTAACTAGCGTGAAAATGAATGAAATTTTATTACATTATTTATCTATTTATTAATACAATATAATATAAATTGTATGTTTTAAAAGAGTAATTAAATGTAATTACATTATTTTATGTGACTAAGCTTTTTTAAGTTGTATTTCTACAATGTTATTGAGGTTTTATGTATGTCATTTTAACTGTGGTTATCATGATATAAATGTATGGTACCATGGAAGAGCAACAATTAATAAAACTCAAACAGCTAGAACGATTATTCACTCGACTGATTTGCTCAAAAACGTGGCACTATTAATATTTATTATATTATTATTATTCTATTTTTAAAAAAATTATTGGAGAGATACAAAAAAGCCGTTTTAGGTTCGTCAACGTCTACTTTTTTCTCATTTTAATAACCATTTTAATAATCTAAATAACCTTTCATTCATTATTGTTAAAGGTTCTTCATGGAACCATAGATGGCAATAAATAAATGTTGTTACCCTTTCAGTCGAATCACTTCGACGTTACATATGGGAACTCGCCAGAGAGACCAATTGCCTTTGAGCTTT
>JAUMHP010000082.1:7715576-7753435 GCA_032361065.1 Enteromius trimaculatus | reverse complement strand
GTGCGAGATCCCATATGTAACGTCTCCGTTCCCTCCTTCAGGGAACGTGGGTTACGTTCGTAACCTAGACGTTTCTTCATCAGAACAGATTTGGAGAAGTTTAGAATTACTTTACATCATTTGCTTACCAATAGGTCATGAATGGGTGCCGTCAGAATAAAACAAGTAATTTTAAGAAACAAATTCATCCTTATGTCCATAATTTTGGAATGTTAGGTTGTTAACAGTACTTCATGCGTGCATGTTTCCCTCCTGAATCAGATTTTTTTGGAGAATGCAATATTGTTGGCAATATTTTTGGCAGGAAACAATGGTTTGTTAATGGTAGGTTTATTAATTATGAATTTGTTTCTTGAAAACATGCATCTTTTCACTTTACAAGATGGTAAATGATGGACTGGAGTCATTGTGGATTGTTTTTTCAGCTGTTTGGATTCTCATTCTGACGGCACCCATTCACTGCAGAGGATCCATTGGAGAGTAAATGACACAATGCTGATTTTCTCCAAATCTGTTCAGATGAATAAAAAAACGTCTACATCTTGGATGGCTTTAGGGTGAGTAAATCTTCAGCAAGTTTTCATTTTTGGGTGAACATCCTTTGAGACAGATGTTTAAAGTAACAACCCTGTCATCATTTACAGAACCGGATTATTTTTAAAACTAATCACTAATCACTCAAAATAATTCTTTGAACTTTCACAGAATAAAGGAAGGCAAACAGGTTTGGAATGACATGAAGAAGAGCAAATGATGACAATTTTCTTTTTCATGCAACTGTCTTTTTAACCACAGACATAGATTACTCTCAACGGCAACTGAAAGAAGGTCTCATAAAATGTCTATTGATAACATTCCAAAAAAGGGAAATGACTGAACCCTCAATGAGCTCATAGACGCCGCTTCAGCCTGCCAAAGTGTCAGCAGTGGCTGAACAAAACCGTTCTGATTCACCTTTTAAAAAGCCAAATAGATGAGGGGGAAATGGACACTGCAGCTGGTAATCAAAAATGTCAGTGCTTTAAATGGGATTGGCACGCAGGTTGGGTTGGAGGTGGAAGGAAGCTTCGGGGATTTGGACCAAGGCTTCCTGCAGCTGAATCCCAGGCTTGTTTAGCCACCTGTGGGTCCAGATGTCTGATGAGGAGGACTGTGGGGACTAACATCATCTGTCTATCTCTGGCTCAGAGACACCTTTATATATTTTAGTATTCACCTCATGCACCTTAGCAGTGTTTTAGTCTGTGACAATGACTCATTCCTATTCTGCAGATTCATTTCAAGGTCTTTATGGAGACATAATATGGGTTCAAAAACTCTGAGACTACTAGTATTAGATTTTTTAGAAAATATTTTTTCTAATTCAGTGCAGCTTTTTCTGTCGCAAATTGTTATCATTTATTCGAAGAATCTTCAGACTGGTTAGAAAACATTTAGCATTTACTTTTTTTCTTTTCTTTTACAAATTGCTATTTATCACTGATCCAAGAAATTTCAATTACAAATTGTATTTATCATCATAAGTTCAAAGAATCTTTAGAAATGACAAAAAAAAAAAAAAAAAAAAATTGTAATAATGTCTAAAAGTTATTTTTCTAATGTTATGCATTTTTTTTTGTGGTGTCAAACAATTAATTATGATTAATCACATCCAAAATAAATCTTTTGTTTACAGTATATGTGTGTGTACTATGTATATTTATTATGCACAGTATATATAAATACAGCATATATATATATATACACACACATTTAGATATATTACCATGTATTTTCATGTATATATTTCTGATAATACAACTGATGTTATATAAAATATATTAAATGTAAAAGTTTTTTTTTTTTCTTAAAATTATACATACATGTGTGTTTATATGTATATGTATATATATATATAAATAAAATAATAATAATAAATGCATACAGGACACACATATATATTATGTAAACAAAACTTTTACTCTAGATGGAATTCATTGCAATTAATTGTGTTTGACAGTGCTAGTATTTTTTTAAAGACAATTTATGCTATTTATTATTTACTCAATTAAAATCAAGATTTTTAAGAAGAAATTAAGTAGATCTTAAAATACCAGTTCATCTACCAAGAGTTTGATTCATAAATAAATAATTGGTCAACTGATTCACTCAAAAGATTCAAATGAAAAGAATCACTCATTAACAAATATGCATTTGTTTTTATGGTGTTTTTTAGTCATTTGAGGCTTACCAAAATCCACAAACCCACAAGTTTGGAACAAAACGTCACCTTGTTGCCAAGTTACCTAGAAAGGGCAAAACAACAAGTATTTTTTAATCATTCTGCCTTAGCATTCCTTTTATTTTAAGTATCTCAAAATTCTAAAACAATGTGTATTTCTCATTAAATTTGAGATTTTCATTGTGTCTCTTAATGCAAAACTGGCTTTTTACAGCAATTATCAAATTCTTTACTCTGCAAATCTTTCAGTGATGTCTCGATATAAACCACATATGGTCTTCTTGTCCATTTTTCTATCTAAGCATGGGCCCTGCTGACTGACAGCACTGCTTATTGTGTCAAGAATATTTAAAGTGAATCGGCAGCAAGGGACCCGTACACTGCGGCTGAAATCTCTCCTTCATCTTCTTGTGTTGAGAATTCTATTTGACAAATCCCATCGCACAAACACACTAAGCCTCATACCACGCACTTCACAGTGTGTCTGTGTTTCCGAGAAATTGCTTTGTGCTTCCCAGTAGGTGACAACAATTGTGGTGGCATCAGCAACCTCACACATCGCTAAGAACTGTGGAAAAATCATTTTCATGGCCTCACCTCAAGCACTGGTCAAGGCTGGGGAAGAGACAGGGATTGTATGCTTTACGATACGGATGCAGAATGCTTGTTAAAGGCAACATGAAATCAAAACGAACTCTATTAACCTTTATCATAAATGTTTCTACTTATATTTCACATGAATCATCAGTGCATGCTATGTCAGAACACTCCACAGCCATCTTGAAAACTCTCCCAGTTATTTTATAATAGAAAAGTGCATGCAAGTGCTTTTCAAGCTTATGTTCTAACAACCTGTCAGCAAAATGAGGATTTTATTATTTTTTTTATGACAATATGTTGCAAATGGAAGAAAACTTAAAAAGTACATTTTCCTGTTATTTAGATGACTAATACCTAATTTAATGCATTTCTACCCATTATAACTTATTATGGACGTGTACTTTCATGTTTTGATCCACAGGCCATTCCTGAGGTTTGCGTTCGAAGGCCAAGCATATCAGTACAATGTCCTACCCTTCGGGCTCTCCCTGTCGCCCCGTGTGTTTACTAGCAGAGGCTGCCCTGACTCTGCTCAAAGTGCAAGGGGTGCATTCTCAACTACCTGGAAATTTTTTTTGGTAGACAAAGCGTGCCTAGAGTTTGGGCCCAAGGATTCCCAGGTAACACTGAGGCCACGGCCTAGCTATGTGCCCATGGTTCGACTCCATTTAGAGACCAAGTGGTGAACCTCTAAGTGCTGCCCTCGGAGGAGGCAGACCCAGCCCTGCTGTTGCTATGTCCCATCCGAGCACTAAGATGTTACGTAGACCAGACACAAAGCTTCAGGACCTCAGACCAGCTCTTTGTCTGTCACGGAGGCCGGCAGAAGGGGAATGCCGTCTCCAAGCAGAGGATGGCCCACTGGATAGTGGATGCCATCACCCTGAATTATCAGGCACACGGTGTGCCCTGCCCCCTCGAGCTCACTCAACAAGAAGTGTAGCTACATCCTGGGCGTTGACCCCATGTAGGTATTCCATGGTTAAAGAAAAAAAAAACCTGTATTCCCCCAGAAGTCTGCCATTCATGAGGGTTCATTCACCTCCTGTATTCCATATGCATTGAAAGTTCATGATATATGTATATTCGTCTTAACCTCCTACGGGAAGGCTGACTTTTGCACGTCTTCTCAGATGTCCCAGTGCTCCAGTTGCTGAGGGTAGTGCAGTTCTGGTTTAGTCCCAGCCTAGAGGCCAAACACTGGGGGCTTGGGAGACTCCCCCACAACGCTGGAAGGTGCAGCTTCCATGGCACTTTGGTAGGGATCCCTATTCATTGGTGAGTGACCGACTGAAAGGGAACGTCTTGGTTACATATGTAACCCTCTTTCCCTGAAGAAATTGCTATTTATAATTTATTCTTGAAATTCTAAGATTGCTTTGATAATTTCTTTTCAATTTAATGCTTTTTTCTTCATGTCAAATTATATTATTTATCATTTACCCTAAAAAAACCTTTTTATTAAGATAAAGATTATTAAAAGATTAGTTAAACCAGGAACGGATGCAATCTTTCAGTAAACAAGTTCAGCTTGATTTATAAATGAACTGTGTCACATTATGAAAGTGTTATTAAACTGTAAAAGTCAACAATAAAGCTGTGATAATTGTGACCAAGTAAGGAACCAAACACAGAGAAATTGGTATCTACATGTAGGTGGATTTGCTGCTAGATAATTTGCTGACCTAGGCCTGCACAGAGTTAAAGGGGAGTAGTAAAGGGTAGTGAAGACAAATGTAGCAAGCTGTGTTGCTGAACTACAGTAGAAACTATCTTGGAGAGGATCAGAAGGTCATGAAAGGCATGAGAGATGGAGTGTCAGAGTCAAGATGGCTAATCTCCCTGATATAAGGCGCTTTCGCAGAGGGAGCTAACATCCATTTCCCATGAGTGCTGCACACAAGCCATAGACTGTAAATTGCTAGAGTATTCAGTACAGCAAGTGAATTATTCCTCTTTGACAGCAATCATCAACAGCCTGGCATTGACATTGCTTCAGGGAAGAACCTCAGTTGAATCAAAGGGAAGAACTGCGATGAAAGACACTTTAAAGGAACAGTTTGCGTAAAATTAAAAATTCTGTCATCATCTACACACCCCTCATGTTGTTACAAACCCGTATGACTTTCTTCTGTGGAGCATAAAAGATGATGTGTGCTAAACGATGTGTTGGTTGCTTTTTTTCCATAAAAATTAATGGGAATTGAAGCTTTCAAGCTTCACAAAGAACTCAAAATATACAAGTTTGCTTCACAAGACGTTAAATGGATTATTTGTGGGTCATTTCAATACAGTCTCACTCTAACTCACATTTTGGAATGAAGGAATGAAAAATGAAAAAAAAAAAACGAGAAAATTCTGTCGTCATTTGCTCACCCTTGAGTAGTTCCAAACCTGTATGATTTTCTTTGTTCTGCCGAACACAAACGAAGATATTTTTAATAAAGTTTGTAACCAGGCTGCTTTGGGTCACTGTTGACTGAAAAGATACAATGAAAGTCAAGGATGACCCAAAACCCCAAAATATCCTTTGTGTTTGGCAAAACAAAAAATTCATACAGATTTGAAACTACTAGGGTGAGTAAATGATGACAGAGCTTTCATTTTTGGGTGAACAATTTTTTTATTTAGCACTTTTCAATAGATATAAATCATTAGTAAAAATAGAAAACAACAGCGGTCCTAAACAACTCCCTTGTGGAATCCAAGCAATTTCTTATGGTCTAAATCTATAACAGGTTTGAAAAAACTTGAATATGTTTTGACCAAATGTGTTTAGTGAACGGTTGCTTTAACGTTGTAGTGTACTGCATGAAAGGCAACACAGCAACCTTAAAGATCCATGTGACATTGAAAAATGAATCTGTGGAAGGTGTGAAGTGGATGGGAGGCAATAATTATTTTACAGTCACATAACTTAAATATATTGTATTATGTACACAAGTACACGTAGTACACATTTTTGTTGCCTACAGCAGCTGCTATAATGGAGGTCGTAACCTCTAATTAAAGCAAGGAGAATAAATGAAAAAAGCAAAATGAATTAAATCTATGTAGGCTTTTAAAGAACAGGGCATAAACAAAAGTCCTGAACAACCCAGCAACAGTTCATGCTGAGTTCCTACACCGATTCCTCTTTTTGCCTACAGAAATCACAGCGAGTTCCTGTTCTCATCCTTTAACACAGCACATAAAGAGACAGAAATCTGAGCTATAGCTTTTGAGTGAAAGAATGGGAGCACGGTAAACTGTCGTGAAAGTTTTCGTGAAGTCCTAAGCCCATTTGTTTTACTGCGATTTCTTCTTTAATATGATTCCCATACAGCACATCAATTTTTCAAAAGTAATGTGCGATCACACATCTCGATAAGGTTAAAAACTCCAGCCTTTATCTTGTCCTTCATTTATAAGCTTTTTCATTGAGATCTTGCCGGAGTCAGAATGATAACTTACCTGGTAAATATTAGAAGACAAACTGTGCTTTGGAGAGAGTGTTTTATAACAACGGCAGCAATGCAGCTGAGAGAACTGAGGTTGAGGAACTGTAGGAGATGATTTTCTGTAGAGGACAAATTAATTATGGACTGATTAAACATTCGTAATATTTAGATATACTAACATAGAGTAAAATATATAGAATTACACAACTAATATGTAGAAAACTCGCAAAAGCTCAATATGTAGCAAACAGGGAGTTTTATATTTTTGGTATTAAATAACATTTGAAATGTTTAGATTATATTAAACATAAAAATGAATAAATAATTACAAACACGCTGTGATATGTAGCAAACTTCCATTGTTTAGGAGCTTTTATTTTTAGTTTCTTAAATATACCAGCCAGTGGCGGAGACTATGCATTCCCAGCATGCATTGCAGCATAAATAAATAATGTGAACTACTGCTTTACTGTTTTACAGGTTACTGCATTATTTACACTTGTGATTGATGATTATTTTGTGCATGTCAAAATGCGCTCCCCTTTTCAAACTAAATTAATAAATACATGCATTTATACACATGCATACAAAACCATTCTAATGGGGGCTGGAAAACTAAGAAAAGAAAGACAAAAGAGGGAAATCATCATAATAATCATGTTGCAAGAACGAACAAAGTCATAACCTTCTAAAATACATGCATTATGATATCCTTTCATTTCCAAAATTGCTTCTGATGCACGCAGTTATTATTAAAGGATAATCAACAAAAAAGCCAACTAATGCGTAACCAAGTTTAAACATGAGGTATGTTTTTGTGAGCTGTATCAATAATATTGGGTGATTTGTTTTTGTAATGTGATATGATTTAGCACTAATAAGGCTGAGCAGTAAAGCCTGACTGCATTGACTGAAGCAGTGTCTGTATCTGAATGTAATGATTCCCCCACAGGCGACGCTTTTAGCCGAGCACCAGCATTGATTTCCACAGCCTCTCAATGCATTCAAATCACATTTTCATTGCTTGTGCAGTAACAAGTTCAATGTTAATAATGTCTTTTAATATTCAAGGCTTTTTCCAGGCCTTTCTGGAAAAACTATAGCTGCAGCTCGTATGTATAAATACGAATATATAACTATACTCAAATACATAGTATTTAATATAGGCCATTATTTATATAAAATGGTTGTAAATACGCTCTTGTCCTTGTTAACCTTGTTATTTACACAGTGGTAGCAAATTTAAGAAAACAGTTCAATTAGACGCTGCTCAATAAGACACTGAGAACATGAGGGTTTTAACAGGTTAATTTTAATATTTAAATAATCAAAAATTTATAATTTGATAAAAACCGAATAATTTTTGATTGTATAAGTTTAACTAATGTTAAGCTTATGGATATTTCCTTTAACCTTAAAATACAACACAATTTAATTTATAATTCAAAACATGAGTAAGCCCATCTATAAAAAACCCATAATAACAAAATATATCGGGCCACTTTTTTCAAATTGTGTATTTAATGTCAAGGCATATGATGAAATATAAAAATGCTCCATAGTAACAATCAGAACTGTACATTCTGAATGAGTTGCACACCTTTTCCATAAAATTTACTTAAAGTACTTGCAATTAATATTTTAAAAATTTAAGAAAACCTTTGCATGTTAACAGTTTTAAAATGTAAATAGTCACATGGCATACAGGTAAGCAAATACAATATTTAATATTTTGAGTATTTTTATTTTTCAATTTTAAAACGATTCATTTTAATTTCACATTTTTACAATTTAATCATTAGTTTCCATCAACGAGCCCCAGTGTAGGAAACAAGAACTTAAGATATATGTGAGAGCCTAAACATTACTTTAAAGATGTGATTGTGTTTCAGAAAGAAATGGTGAAGTCTGATGAAAAATAAAGCACTACATGCGGTCAGCACACATACAGCAGGGGAAATTCAGCCTGTCTGTAGAATGTGGCGGTGGTCACATTCTTGTGATTATAGCTCAAAAAAAGATTTAAAAAAGTAACATCATTTCTATAGTAAAACATCTAGTATATATATGTGTATGAATGCGGGTGGTTGTTGAATCAGGTGGTTCAGTCAATAGGAGGTGAGTGCAGGGTCAGAGAGAGCAGTATGCCACATTAGTCACTGCAGACCATGTTTACAGATTAGAAAACGTATTAAATGAAGCGGATCATGCATGCCATATTAACAAATGAATAGCACCTATACTTACCCAAACACCATCTGAGGATCAGACTAGTGAGCCTCACAACACTGATCACAAGTAAACTGTAAATAATCTTCAAAACCAAGAACCTGTGATTTCAACACCTTCAGTTCCCACACAAACATTTACGAACGGATCTACCCAATTACCTTCTCACACAGGATAAAAAAACAAAAGCTGACAAAGAGAAGGTCTTCTGTTGCTATTAGGTGGCTATTATGGTCTTCATGATTGCTAAATAGGCTAAGTGTCTCGGCAGGTTTTCTGAAGGTAGTTTTAGCTTTTTAAGGCTAAGGCCTAAGTAAGGACATTTTAAGGATTACATTTAAAGCCATTGTACATTAATATGTTCTCTTAATGTAAACAAGAAGTTCTATAAGAAACACATTTTTAATTTTTAAAATATATTTTTTTAGCCGATCTCAATCGCTATGATTCATTTATGATTAAACAGATAAAAATGCCTGTCTATGGGGCATAAAAAATCATGTTACTTCAAAAGTTTTCATTCCCCATGGACAGATATTTTTATAAGATAAGCTCACTTTGTGAAATTTTACATTCCATTTTGCATTAAGTTTGATTTAAAGTGTAAAGGCTAGACATTTATATTGAAAAAAAAAAAAACCCTTTGTTTATTTATTTATTTGCAGTGCATACGACATTCAATGACTTGATGAATTTAAGATGAGTTCCTGCTCAGATTTAACACTATTTAAGACGTTAATGGTGAGGGGTGAGTTAAGACCTTTTAAAACCCACAAAAAACATGTAAATGCATGTAATGTGCCTCAATCTGGCCTGCGGTTTTTCTAACGCATTAAAACTTCGGCAGCTAAAGCAAACACAAGTCACTGAAGAGCTGAAAGCCTCATAGTTGAATTGCTTACTTCACCAAATGCATTCTCTTACATTTGTTTTTGCTCATAATCAAGTTTAGCACATTCCTTTAAAACGCGATAGGTCTTTAACCATTAGCCCCACTCACCGGATATTTAAAACAACAACAAAGTTCGGTGTATTTTTTGACTTTGGTGCTCCCTACAGTTAAGTGTAACTTAAGTGTAACCCCCTACAACTGCCGTAGTTACAGTGGATGGCTGTACGCGTGCATTTGTTGATGTGAAACAATCTCTTTTAGCTCAGTTTCATAGTACAGAAGCCATTCTCATAATTAGAAATCAGTGTACCATAATAATTTAAAAAAACGGCCTTTTTAGACAGAAAATAAATCATAGATACAGTTGCTTCTGAACTGTCATAATATCATATTATGTATTTTGAGTAAAACACTCTCTGAATATTTCACTTTTAAAGTATCGCAAACATAAGAAGCAATGTAATATTTAACAGAATTCTTTCCACAGGCGTGCTTCCAAATTAAACCTGCCCTGGCTAAATTAGTGAATTCAAGCAACAAATCGACATGCAACATTTCATAGATTGAACACAGTGAGGTATATGAAGCAATTTTAATTTATGCACATAAAACAAGCAAACAAAGTTTTACAAGTAGAAAAGAATTAGTAGAAATTGAAAAAGTGGATTCCCAAGCACCTCTCCATAGTGGATGGATGGTTAAGTTTATAAGTAATCCATTGAAATATTTGAAAATAAACGAAAATAAAAGCTGAAAAAGAAGTTCTTTGTGCTAAAAAGCAGGGTATTTTCTTCTTTAAATTTTTTTTTTACAGATAATACTTGTTTTCCCATGAAATTTTGAACTATTAAACAACTAAACAAATAGAAACATGTCGATAATATTCAACTGATCAATGTTTTACATAAAAAGGTCCCGTAGCGTTTCACATTCTCTCTTTTTTGCAGACCTTACACCACATAAAGACGAATGTTAATATGACAAGTCTCGTTTCGGTGACTGAACAGGGTTACTTCAAACTAACACTTTTCTTTTTAGAATAGACTCATCTATAAAAGCTACACTGACATATGCGTCATGAAAAGTGTATTTTACAACAAAAACACAGAGATTCCCACCACTAAGAGCTCGACTAACAAGTGCCCCATATTGAAAGATACATGAACACATTTTTTCAGAGACCGTGGTATCTACATATGGATTGAATTTGTCTGTTGCGGCAAAACCCCATGATAGGGCAGGCAGATGCACTGGAGACCACCGTAGGTCCTCAGCGAGGCACAGGGGCTTCTGATTCGGCACAGGAAACAAAGCAGTCCAAGAAGGCTCCGCCCATTTAGGACACAGGCCCGCCCACTAACACTGGAATGCGACCAACCATGCAAATAAATGAAGCAACGATAAAGCAAAACACATCAGATGAGAATCATGCAAAGCATCCATGTGCCATCTCTGCAGTGAGAGTTTATCGGCGTCTCGGTTGAATCAAATCGCCTGCTTTATTTGTCCACCATAGTTCAATTTCATTTAACGATGTCCGCACAACCGGAAAGCATGATGTCCTTGTTAACGGTGACAATAGGTCTGTACAGCTTTATTGGCATTTGATGGTAAAATGGTCCCACGTAAAATGTCTTTGTTTATCCGGGTAACCCGCGGTGAAAAAGAAGCAAAAACTAAAATCACTAGGTGCTGAAGTTAATGTGGTGAAGATGACTGGAATCACAGATCCATTTTCAAAAGTCGTCGTAAGTGTTGACGTCAGTGAAGTATGCGTTGGTATATGTTTTTCCTGCTAGCTGAGGGTTGAAATACTTATTTCTTTCCTCCAGGATCAAGTTATTCTTATTGAAAGCCTGTGGATGAGAGAAAACGGTTTTCAGTTAAGGAGATAAGAGAACAGAAATGGAAAATACTTGATTTTGTTTGCATGGATGAACAGTCAGACTGTACTGGGGTTGTGGATCTAGGCAAAAAAGAAATCAAATCACAAATCACTTGAAAATGACGAAAATCTTTGAGACTGAATGATGGCCAAACCATGAAGAGGGTTTAACAAAAGACTGATTCACCTGGCTGACTATACATTACTAACTTAAAATAAATCAGCCAGAAAAGTTCATTCACAGAATAACAAAAAAGAGCACTCAATACACCACAGCATCAAGACAGATGGAAACAAAGCTTTTCAGAAACATATTTGAGTTGTTTCTGTCACCCATATGCTCAACATGGTTACAGCCAATTTATACAAAAAGTATAAAAGCTATTTATTATAAAATGTTTATTTAAATAATAAATTATTCAATAAATAAGATCATTATTCAGTTCTTTAAAGAAAATCTAAATAAAGTTTTAAATAGTAAAACGAGCTTAATAAATATAAAAAGTAGTCCAAAATAAACGTTTTTGATTACATAATATATGTATGAACTGTGTGTTTTTATTATGTATACGTATACTGTACACACACAAATGCATATATTTATGAAAAATAAGTTGTTCATATTTTAAATATTTTTTAAAATATAATATATCATTTTAATATTTATATATAATATAAATTACATGAATAAAAAACATATAAATGTAAATATTTTCTAAATATGTGTATTTACATATACATAATCAATATACACAGTACACACACATATATTTAGTTAAATTTTTTTGTGTGAATGTGATTAATCATGATTGTTTGTGACAGCACTAATAGTTTTTTTTGTTAGTTTAATAAACATTTATTTATAAATATTTATAAATATTTAAGTTAAAATTAAATAAGAGTTCATCCTGTCTTTTTTGCTACATTAATGACTTCAGTGAAGAGGTTCATAAATATGTATTTTTTTATTCATTAGACTCCTACATAATTAGAACAATTAAAAAGAAATGTAACAAAGCTGTAAGCCAATACTGTGCTCAGTGGGGTGGCAGTAACAAGCAAGCAAAATAATAACTCAGAAAGAAAAGATTAATCCGATTTACAAGATAGAGAATAAAATGCAATGCAAACGCATGCAACAAAATGGTAGTAGACAGCCATAATCACAACACCAAAATTACACTGCCTTCTCACAAGCCTGAATATCTGCTTTGTGGGATGATGGGAAAGGCTGGTGACATATGCAGACAGAACGAATGGGCGAGCACACCTGCCACGTACACGAGGGTCAGGGGAAGGACAGGGGATTCGCGAGAGGTCTGAGAGTCAGAGGAGAGGATGGTAATGCCGGTCAAGAGTTAGTAGAAAATCTCCAGGCCTCGCGCTACACCAGTGTTAGAAGACAAAGGCTGGCAAATGTGGTGCTCGTCCAAAGGCAAGAGAACGGAAACGTCAGGCTGAAAAGAGGAATGGAGCACAATCATCCTCAGGGCAGCAGGAGACGGAAAGAAGGCCTACGCTGTCGTTTTTGGGCTGTTTGTGAAGCTATCATTAAAGTCAACATGAAATGGCCCTCGCAAACCATTTTAACTTCCATAATGACAGACTTCAAAGCCAAACAGAATAATTAAAACGAAAAAGCTTTTCATCCATCAGGTTATTTCAAACCAGAATGAAGTTTCTAGTCAGTTTTGGTTCTTTATTTATCTTCTAAAACACCAAAACTCCCACTTTTTAGTAGAAGTTTCTTCTGGGATGTAGAGATTTCACTTTGAATTGCATTATTATTCATAATTAATGTATAATAGCTTCAATAACATAAAACAGGTAATTTACCCCTAAATCCAAATTTTATTACAACTTATTCACAGTCATGTCACTCCAAACACAAACTTTTGATTATTTTTGAAACATATACATATATATATATATATATATATTTTAATTTCTGAAATTTTTCTGATGTTTTAATCTATACACTCCACCAAAACTTATTTTTTGCATCAAAAAGCACAAAATGCCATATTCCATGTAATTACACAATCCATTTAATCAGAAGACATGAATTGAACCACTGATTTTATATAGATTTCTTTTTGTGCAACTTTTTGACGCACAAATGTTTTGTTTGTGTGGCGTTTCAGTGGATGACCAAAAAAATTGGAATATTAAAAATATCTTAATATGTGCTCTGAAGATGAGAGAAAGCCACTCAGAAACTAAATAAATATTTACAAAGAAACAAATAGTGTTTTCTTGTAAAACCAGTAAAATATGTTTTATTAAATAAATAAACAAACAAAAATGAAAGAGTGGGTTTGGAATGACATGAGGCTATTTGGCTATTAAAACGAAAATTATTTTCCCTTTTAACATGGTGACATCAGTCATTTAAGCATTCTTTCCATTTCAATTTGATTAAATATTACGAAGATGTTCTTCTTGCATAATGCATATTAAGAAAATAAAAAGGGTCGATTTGATGTCAGGTTGTCTTTAAGGATCCTGTATGGGAAAATATATTCCATACTCACAATAACAAACTGACAGCATTCAGAAGAAGAGAAAAACAATATGACATAAGTTGAGCATAGCAATAATACTATATAGCCTTGAAGTTTCATTCATTCTTGTCATCAGTAGAAAGCCAGGCGAGTAAACTTACACAGTCTCAGGACATTAAAACAAAGAGTCATTTGCTACATTACCCTTCAGTTGGGATGTTGTGTACAGTAAGTGATGCTATTCTTGTTCTGATGAAATATGCAACTTCACTAAAAGTGTCTGAACAAGCAATAACTGAGAAGCACTTTCTGTAATTAGTCATGAGTCTTGTACATTCAAGTCTAATGAAGCCTTAACTGTCCTTCTGACTAAATGTGAAAAATGATGGCGTGCTTTATTTTCGCTGTGCTTATGAAAAAATGATCCATGTGCCTAAAACTCAAAGTGCACTGCATAACTTTAAAGCATGATGTAATAAAAAAAAAACTACATTTAAGAGAAAAGTTCATTTTTCAGGGTTAAAGTAACTCACTAACAACAGTCTCTGTACTGACGTGAGCTGCATATTGCTTTCTGATTTCATTTGAGACAATCTCACACAAACACTGAGTATACAAACTGAATCAAAACTGCACTTATGAGAAAGCAGTGTATGAATGTATGAATTGATTTAGACACAGGACACATTGCGCACGCATTCACACACAGACCACATACTAAATCTATCCTCCATTTCCCATGTGAATAACATTTTGTTGATCGTATGAGTGAATAACACCCACCTTAATAGCTTCAACTGAGTCGTACTTGTCCAATTTGTTGATGTGGTTGGTGATGCTGGTGTTGAGCGGGGCGGCAGAGATGGGGTGGATGACTGTGGCATCATGGGACTGCTGCTGGTATCTCTGACAGTAAGTATACACTAGTAGGGTCACCAGACAGCCGAGTATGGAGCTGCTCAGGCCCACGGCGATCATGTGGAACACATTGAAGTCTGGCAAGAGAGGCAAAACGACTAATGGCTAAATGATCTGACGCAAGCATGATGGCTGGGGATTTAAGCATTGATCCCGAAGCCAGAGGATATCAATTATCCATTACATGAGCCAATTAAACACTATAGTAAATTACAGTCAGCATCGCTGTTGCCCTGCGATGTGTGCATGAACGGCCAATAGTTGCTATAAATGGAAAGACTTTACAATGACAAGCCATTCCAAATGCACATTTGTTTAATGGGTCCCAAAAAAGCTTTGAGCACATTGTGTTTGTAATCAGTGTACTGAACATGAGTTTTGATGCACTTTGGATAAATGGCAACTGGAAATTATGTTGTTTTCTGGAATACTAGGTTCTGATTGGACTTTGAACAGTCGTATGAACTTTATTTTTCGTTGTTGTTCAAAAGAAACATATTGCTGCTACTTTTAATGTACTGTATTTTGTTAGATAAATTACTTTGGAGGTCTTATTTTTTTTCAAATGTACTACTGTATTCTTAAAAGTTTGGATTCAATGTATGGAAGTCCAATTTGGTAACTGAAAAAAAAAAAAAAAAAAAAATGAAATTGCTAATTTTATTTCACAATTATGAGTTGACATCTCAGAATTAAGATTTAAACACACAATTGCGTGTTAAATCAGAATTTCGAAGCATAAAAATGCAATTCTGACTTTTTTAACTAAATAACTAAATTTGTTAGTTACGAAGTCAAATTTGTGAGATATAAACTATTCTGACTTGTATTTCACAATTCTGGCTTTTTTCTCGCAATTGCATAGTTTCATGAAACTCTTTACAATCTGAAAAAGTTTATATCTCACAATTCTGAGAAAAATAGTCAGAACTGAGAGCAGTAAACTTGCAATTGTGAGAAAAAAGCCAGAATTGTGAAATAAAGCCGCAATGACCGTTTTTATATTCAGTGGCGATAACCAGCTTCCATACCTATGTTCACCAAGTCTATATTTGTTTGATCAAAATACATAACACAAAACAGTAATATAGTAAAATATTATAAAACAGTAAAATACATTTTCCCCTGTTTTTAACATATTTTACATTACAATTTATTCTTGTGATGCAAATACAAAATTATTTAATGCTGCTTTATTTAAAATAGAAATCATTTGTAACATTATAAATGTCTTCATAGTATTCAATTAACTGCATTCTTGTCGAATAAAAGTATTAATTTCTTTGAAAAAAAAAAAAGTGTTGCAAAAGCTAAGGCGCCAACAGTAGTTTATATACTGTATGTTGGCTATAGCTAATTCATAGAAAGAAAAAAATGGCTTTTTATTAGCAGAATATTTCAGCTGATCTAAGCTTTAAGCTAGAATAATAGAATCATTTTGACTCAAATCAATATTTCATGTCCATATACTTTTTATTTGGCAAGTAGCTGAGTAATAAAGGGCATAAAGTACAGTTAGCTGGCGATAATTGCAAAATAAACCCCTGCAGTGCGATGTAAGACTGGTTGTACACTACAGTACTTACCTCCACACCATCTTTCCTCCTGACTTGAACGTGCCACAGACGTTTCTGAGGAGAACAGAAAAAAAAAAGCAGGGAAAAAGAACAGGGAAATGAATCCATCAGGCTGATAAATTAGATCTTTAGGAGTTTCAGAACATTACAGCGAGTGAATTTCAAACTCAATCTATTATAGCCAAATTCAAAGAGCTGAATAAGGAAAATGGCACCTTCGATGCATTTTTATGATCGGTAATGGAAGTAAATGAGGTATAAAACTTTTCTAACGAGCTATAATGGAATGTTACTCAGAGAAAGACATGAGGGCTTCTTTAGGCCAGACAATATTTACACAGGATTTACAGAATGGCCTTAAAAATCCAGTACGTTCTGTACACCGTAAGCGAGGTATCAACTCCCCTGACGATCATACGTTTAGCTATTTCAATCTCTACAAAGCAGCAGATCACATTATAACTCAAGATTTTAAAGATGAGAACATTCAAATTTGGGTGACTGTGTACATTGTAGCTCATTACCAGAGAATACAGTTACCCAGATACAGTATAATGTTCTTTCTTACAATTAGTACCCTCATCTTTGAGTTTGTATCTCAGGTATCGAATGTATGAATGCAAATGCTACAGGAAACATATCAGCGTAATGCATTTGTTCGATCGTGCCACTTAGACAGGGCAGAGGATGAGAGGCTAATTATCCCTGCACTGCAGAAATCAATGGTTTGGTGTGTCTCGCATTACTTCTTGTCAATAAGGGAAGATCCTTGTTTGTCCGGGGGTCGATATGGCAAGTGTTTGAGTGTAAATGTGTGTGGGTTGTTGTGCCCACCTGGGATGAAGTTAGAGATGGGTAGACAGGCACGAGTTTCACTGCTGTTGCCTGAGCATTGGTTGCCGGTGGGAAACAGAACGTCACAGTGCCGCAGGCGAACCTGAGACCCTGATGAGTCACAGGGGGACCATTCGGACCAATCAGACCAGCTCTCTGTACATGACAACAACAAGCCCAAATCATAAAAATATGTACCTCTGTACACTTTTTGTGCAACACAATGTTTACGTGACTATCTATCTATCTATCTATCTATCTATCTATCTATCTATCTATCTATCTATCTATCTATCTATCTATCTATAGTCTCTAACACAAATTTGGTCCATCCACATCATCTTTAGAGTGTCTTGATATAACTGATTGAACTATTTCTATAAACCTCACAAAATAAGTCTCAAAACTTATTATAAATGCAACAGAACATCCATATTCTCAGACTGCAGAGTGCAAATCCAAATGTCTGTGCCTTTATTTGAACACTCAAATCTAGTATACATGTGTATTAGTGTAATGTACTGTGAGCTTAAAAAAACACGCATAATATATTTGTTCATTTTGATGTGTGCAGCGGTGAACTGCAGTGTGCATTTGCAGAAACCTTTGATGCTTTTAACTCAATGAGAGTGCAATAAAACCAACTGGATCAGAAGCTGCTGTTGTGTTTTCTTTCTCTCCTCTTTCTGCTTCATGCTGTAGCTTATCACGCCCACCTCTGTAACATTTTTAAAAACCGCTGTGAAAACTAACTAGTTCTGAAATAGGAGGATTCAAAACCCTTTAAACCAGCCCGGGGTCTATCTACTCTCCCAGCCCCAAACTTGCTTAAGGCCATGAGATACTCACAGTGGAGTTTTTTGTTGTTGTTCGAGGTGAAAAGAATTGTAAGTAACCCTGTATTTGGTAACACTTTAGAACAGGAAACACTTATTCACTATTAACTATGACTTTTCCCTCAATAAATTTCTAATTTGCTGCTTATGAATAGTTAGTAAGTTAGTGGTTAAGTAGAGTAAGATCATGTAGAATAAGGCATTAATATGCGCTTAATAACTACTAATAAATAGCTAATATTCTAGTAATATGCATGTTTAAAAGCAACTAGTTAAGATAATTAAAAAAGTGTTAAACTTTTTACTATTAACTAGCTGTCTATTAGCATGCATATTACTAACACATTGGTTGTTTATTAGGATTTACACCCCCCTAATCACCAAAGATCAACGGTAGCTTAAAGGTGTTTACCAACCAGCGCAACTTTTCAAGTTCCTCAAGCTGTT
The DNA here is from genome assembly GCA_032361065.1 of Enteromius trimaculatus. Taxonomy (NCBI): domain Eukaryota; kingdom Metazoa; phylum Chordata; class Actinopteri; order Cypriniformes; family Cyprinidae; genus Enteromius; species Enteromius trimaculatus. The sequence continues at coordinate 7,735,052 of JAUMHP010000082.1, read as the reverse complement.
TTGACCTTGAACAAACTTCATTTTGGCCTGATTTTGTTCAAACTCATCATACCAGTTCATTTATGATTTGCTTGAAGTATAACAGGGCTTTAAAACAAAGACCTTCTTGATAGATTAGACTTCTTTTCCAGCAGGCAAGGCTTAAAATTATGTTTTGTGGTTATCGTACGATTGAACTGATTATCAATTTGGCTTAAAAGCTAATTTAAACTATACTCTACAATGGAACCTAAAAAGCTTGCAATCCAGAATCCACAGGGTCTTCTGATTAGCATTCCCCTCACTTATCCCGTCCTCCGTCTCCCGGCTGCACTGTACAGCTACACACGCTCGTGTAATGAATGGCGTGACAGATAGACCTGAACGCAGCTAATAAAAGGTCACTCGGTAACCTCACTACAGTTCTGGCTAATGGATGGACTGACATTTGAATACAAGCTCTCTTCTCCCATTCACCTTTCCGTGGATCAATGTGCGAGGTTTGACTCCGTCATCAATCGCCTTATCTTGCCCTCCTCTCTTGCACTCCCTGCTGTGGGCTTATGCATATTATCTTCGTATCGCAAGCTCGGCTTTACCATTTGCTTTTCTATGAAGTGTGACATTTTGATTTCCTTTGCTTTCATTCCCCCACGGGCCGCTTTATGTGCGAGACATGACGAAAGGAAAGCAGGTACAAGACAAAGGCTTCCTAGCCAAAAAAAAGTAATGTAATTTCCTGTCGGATTCAAGGTGTGAGCGTGTGTGAGTTCACTTAGGTTAAGCTCATGCACGTGATAATGTGTGTGTGTACCAGGGCAGGGTTGGATGTTGCAGAGGGCCTCTTCAGTATGCAAACCCAGGCAGATGTCACCTCCGTAGGCAGGTGGAGGGTTGTTACAGGTGCGTGTGCGCATGTAGTGGCCTCCTCCACATGTCACTGAGCATTTAGACCAAGGTGACCAGCACGACCAGCTTCCATCCACTGAAAGATAAGGAAAAGAGGACAATCAAACTACTACTGGGCTTGTGTCATGAATAATTTTGGGACTAGCATCTTACATTTCTTCCAGTAAATAGTGAAAATATTTTTTCGGAATAATTTTGAGCTACTATAAACGTGTAACAATACTTCATACCAATAAAGGCAAATGTGTTCGTTCTCTACACTTCTCACACTGTTGCTCAGCAAAGAGGAGTCATTTAGATAAGCATGTTTAGCGTCATTAAATTTAAATGGAAAATATCATGGAAAACATGATTTAAAATGAATAAAATAATACAAGAGTTCATTTTAATACAAACACATATAACACAAAAAGAGGTCATTCCGAAGGCATCACATTTGTAATATCAAAGCTAAAATGATTTTTAGATATCAGAACATATTCAGTATTCAGCAGTTTGGTGAGATTGTGGCTCATTTCACATTTTAGGAGGTTAGCCAATTGTAGCACAGCTCATTTACATATAAAACCTTTAGGAGAACACTGGCCTGTTAAAAGAATGAGGGTAGAAAACAGTCACATAAAACTAAAATGTATATTGAAACAAAGAAAAAAACTACCTGGTCTCGTGGCATAAACATACCTGGTTGCACTTTTTTAGCAAGACACGAAATATGTACCAATAAGTACATATCGCTGTAGTTTTCAAAAGAAATGAACACTAGTGGCTGTTAAACTCAATAATGTGCATTTTCCGACAATAACTTGAAGAATATTATGTTATGACTTCAAAACAATATTAATATGCTAGGATATTTGAAAAATGATGTTTTTGAATTTTAGCATTTAGTTAGTATGGGTTATAATAGATGGTAATTTTGTTCGGTAGCTCACGGCGTACAGAGATGTACTTAAGAGGTTTGAATTAGGGCTGGGCGGTTATACGATCTTGATTTGTGATCGCGATCAAATTAAGTTCGATCACGGTGATCAGCTGTGGGTATACTTTCTTGATCACTTGCATAACATGCTGCAGTAAAGTCTGATAAAAAATCGTGATGAAAAATCAAGTCGTTCGATATGGGAAAAAAAATTGTGATCACTTTTTTTGCCATGTCGCCCAGCCCTATTTTGAATCCTGTGTAACTACGGTTTGACAAAACAGTTCAGATCTGCATAAAAGGTAGTTGAAATGGCACGGCTGCATCAACAAATGCCTTTTAATATCAGTTTTGCATTTGTTAACACTATTAGGTAGGTTATGGGTCGAATTTGGTGTAGGGCATATTTCCAACATTTTTAGATTTACTTTCAACAACAGTCCATGGAAATTTGAATTCAGAATCGTGCAATTTGAACCTAAAGCAACGTAATACAAACACAGCAATATGTACCTACTGTACTGTATACCAATGTAATAAAATGTTTTAAAATTGATCATCCGAGGCTAATATGATCCAGCAGGCCGTACTAAAACAAAGTTGCCCATCCCTGCTATAGAAAAATAAAACATCGTAGCATGCCCTAGTGGTAAACAAAAAGTGCATAAAAAATTACACTTTAGCAGAGTTAAGGTGAGCAGTTTTATGTTTTAGCACCATGTTGCGTTTCATTTCATTTTGCATTTTTTAATGTCATTGTATGCCATAGAACCTCAGATTAGGAGCGAAGATCCCAGAGATCGCAACGGTTGTTTTTCTATGCCAATCTTTCATCAGGGATAGTGAAAAACGTCTAAGGTTACGAAGGTAACCCACATACCCTAAAGGAGAGAACGGAGACATTACATCCCCTTATGTAACATTCGAGTGACTCGACTGAAGGGGAACTTTGCAGTGTGTTTCAGGTTTAAGGGGGAAAAGTGATTTTGCTTCATTTTGTTTAAATAGATCCATGAAATATGTTAACATAGTACCACGATATAAATAAAGTCCATCACCCTAGTTACCTCTGACAAGATTATTGTACAATAAAATCATCTGGTGTCAAAAAAAAGCTAAATCCAACTGCCCTTGTGTCATGAATAATTTTGGGAATAGAAGCTGTTATTCTAATGTAACTGAAGAAAATAGAATAATTGTTTATAAACAATTTCAAGTGTGATTGCCACTCTAAATGCATAACATTAGTTTATATCAGTAAAAGCAAATGCGATAGATTTCCTCGCTGTTGCTCAGCAAAGAGGAGCGATTCAGGCTGAGCATATTTAGTGTCATTACATTTAAATGGAAAACATTTTAAAAAAGGATTTAAAATAAACTATTACAAATAAAAGTGTTCAATTATCTACACACACTTCCATAACACAACCATTCGTAGAAAATGAAAATGCAAAAACAGGTCATTCAGAAGGCATCACATTTGTAATATCAAAACTATTATGATAACACCACCTATTAAATATATTCGAAATTTGCTTGGGTTGGGACTCACGTTTGAAGATGCTAACCAATCATAGCACACCTCATTTACATATAAAACTATGGCCTGCTAACAGGGTGAGAAAAACTACAAAACTGAGAAATGCTGGTTTAATGCTTCAGAGAGGTTTTGGGCAATACTCTGCAGAGTATTTAGAAAGGTTTGAATTTGATGAAACATTGATTACAAGTGGACTTTGAGGGGAAAAAGTGAATATGCTTTTCATTTAAATAGAATCAAAAGACTTATTCATCTAGTACCACAATCTGAATGAACGGCATCACTGATACGATCGCTACAATGCGATTATCCGGTGTCAAAACCAGCTAAATCCAGATGCTAAGACTGCTGGGAATCAGGGGGTCGATGAGGAGAGAGGCTGTTCACACAATCTGCTCTGGAGCTCTGCTTCTCCCTCGCGCTCTCACTCTGACCCCTGCTCTAATTAATGAGGCTAAACGAACCATCAATTCACTCCCTCCCCTCTTCAGCGAGTGCCAAGCTCAGGGTCATCACCCGCGACAACTGGGGGAACAGAGAACAACTCACAAAACACTACGACTGTCTTGGCACTAATTAAAGGAAAACAAGCATATTGGGTCTCATTTCACATTAGCATTATCCGTCTGACAGGCTTGTGGAAGAGGGGTGAGAGTCTCTGACATGAGTAGAGTTTGGCTGCCTTTAGTGTGAAATATTAGCATAGTATAGCGCACAGAATATTGGCTGCAATTAACTGCATGCTAAGCGGTATACAGTATGCTTCAAATACAAATACCTGTATGATCTCAGCATATTTAGTTAATGGTCTAGGAAAGAAACTGATTTTTATTTATTTATTTTTAATTGTTTAATCAAGTTTGGATATCATCCCAATTTTATAGTATAATATCTTAAAGGGTTAGTTAGAACTATCATCATTTTCTCACCCACATGTCTCTCCAAACCCATAAGGCTTTGGTTAATCACAAATTATGGTATTTTAATGAAATCTAAGAGGTTTCTGTCCAAAAAATGCCATTAAGGCATTGTAAAAATAATCTATATTAATTGAGTGGTTTAAGAAATAAACCAAGAAATTGCTTTATTTAATTAATGATTTTAGGGAATCCTACTTCTATTGTTTCAGTGTATTTCATTCTAGCAGTATAAAGGATTTTTACTACTAGCATCCAATTTTGATCAAATGGACCTTTTCCTGTCTGTTTCCTTAGAAGTCACAGCTCATGCTAGTTGCTAATAAAGGTTTTATAACAATTATGTTGTTGACTGCATCTCACACTGTTGGAGAAAAAAACAGAAAAGCTGCCTTTTATATCTAAAAGACATAAGTAAACCAAATATAGCATTTTATCAAGTTCTCTATTGGGAAAAATGACAAATCAGCTCATGTCAGCCCCGGCGTGACTGATCATCTCATTTCACCCTTATGGCCTGCAACAAAAAAAAGATGAATTTGTTTCAAAGCCTCCACAACTGCAACAGCGAGACCTCCGCCTGCCTCTTTCAAAACAAAATAACGCATTTCAAAGGTCTGACTTTGAACGTATAAAGATTTAGCTCGGCAAGAAGGAACCAATAAAAGACATAGTGAGAATATTGGTCACAGACAAGCTCCAGTTCAGAGACGCTTAGGTGTAGAGCAATTTGATGTGCTCTTTTCCAAGCTTCCTGCTGGGATACGCTTGATGAAAGTCATCTGTATTATTCTGTCGTCGTCTGTACAAAGGAGCTACTGAATCTAAGCGCTACTAAGATGTTTCATTGGAAGTAGACAAGGACTGAATTAACTTAGTGAGGAGCACAGCTACAGTACCGATCGACAGTGCGCTCACATAGTTTGCTGTACAATCTGTCATCCGCCGCGTTTATAAAATTTCCTGATCTGTTGGCAATTACCCCTGTGGAGAAAAACATCAATAAGTCTAATCAGGTCTTAAAACCTCTGGAGGTCTTTGTTAATGAAGCAGCCCCGCTGGTCTTGCTACTGTCACTTTACAGGAAATATGAGATTTCCTGTTAGAAAACAGCTGCTGTAAAATTAAGACTGAGGAGCAATTAGAAGACTGAAGAGCTATAAACTACAGTACGCCCTGCTTTGATGGTTTCGGGCTTCAAAAACAGGCTATTGATTAATTACGATCGCAAAACAAATTCTGTGTCGCCCGATTATGTTCCGTTCACCGTTAGGTATCATAAAATACCCAAGTAGCGCATTTCCATTTAGACAGCATATTTCCAGCACACATAACGATGAGCACTCATTTAATTAGAGAGCTTTTTCCCCTCCTTCAACTTTAGAGGGGGTGTACACCATTGTCACAAGCCTTTTAATGACTGAATCCTGCTTTCCCGTCACTGCTGGTGTAATTAGCTTGAAATGTGATTACACACAACGATGCCATAGAGATTTACTTCTATTTCCGCTGGCAAATTGAGGTCCCCGCACCTTAAAACAGGCAGGCTGTCTTCTACGCGTACAAATACCACGGGCAAACTTGGGTTGTGCCTAACTTTTATAGCTTGTTGATGTCTGGAGTCTTTTTTTTATTCCCTGAACACTATAGCTATCTCTATGAAACACTTAAACGTCAAAAGAGAGAATGGAAAAGGCTGTGTTATTTGTGTTGTATGAGGGTTTTTAAAGTAAATGCAAGAGGAAATGTTCTCCTCTTTAAGATGATTTTCCACTAAGCAACGCTGCTGTAATTGGTAGACAAACAAACAGCACATTTCTGTCCTAACTGTAGTTTAAAAACTTAAAATTATTTCATTAATTAATTTAATTAATTAGTCAGAGGCTGGCTTTGATAAAACTTTTTAACATACATAATGAATAAAATGTATTTACTATTGTATTTACTATTTTATACATTTACTTTTGATTAATTAAGGATGACAAAAATATACTACTGTTTAAATGTGTAAAAAATGAATTAATACTTTATTTAGCAATGATGCACTGCCAGTAAAGACTTAATAATGTTACAAAACATTTATGTTTCCAAGACGAGTTGTTCATGTTGAAGTTATCTACTCATCAATTAAAAAAAAAAAAATCTTAAGAATCATATGACACTGAAGACTGGAGTAATGGCTGCTAAAAATGCTATTTATGAAATCTATGCTATAGTTATGAAATCACAGGATTATATTGCATTTTTTTTTTAAAATATACTAAAATAGAAAGGTTATTTAAGACTTTTTATTTACATTGTTATTCCTATTTCACAATTTTATTATTTTACTGTATTTAAAAAAAAATAAATAAATGCAGCCTTGGTAAGCAAAATATACTTTTGTTACAACAAAAATCTGAATTCAAATAAATTATATTTATACTAGTATATATATACAAGACAAATATGTTGTTTATTTCTTATATATAATATAAAATATAAGAATATAAATATATAAATGTATATGCATGTACATATTTCCAAAATATATACGGTTTGTATACACAGCACACACAAATATTCTTTAAACAAAAAAATTTTTTGGATACAGTTAATTGTGATTAATCATTAACATCACTACTTTATACCTATACCAAATTTCAGACTGAGGTAAAAAGTGAGGAAAATGGCATTTAATAAATGCTGTGTAAATCACAAAAAAATATGAATGTAAAAAGTTGGAAGAGGTTTATGAATATGGACTGCTAACCTGGACATGGTGTAGTATTGCACTCCTGAAACTCCTGGGCAGGCCCGAGGCAGGTGATTCCCCCATATTTGGGTTTGGGATTGGAGCAGGTGCGTTTACGGTTTCGAACCCCAGAGCTGCAATCCCGACTACATTGGCTCCAAGGCCCCCAGGCAGACCAGCCTCCATTAACGGTCAATCCAGAGATATGTCCAGAACGCAGCAAATCTCCTGAAACAAGAATAAACAGATTAAACTCCAGGGTAATCATGGCTCTTCAATAAACTCTGACAGGGTTTCAACAAATATTTCCTTTACTTATTATTTAAAATAAAGAAAAATCCTTGACAGCACCTGAACTGGCTATTCAAAAGAATAGTGAACCTGGACTATTATGTGTACCTAAATATGTACCTCTGTGCACTTTTTGTGCAACAGCGTTTTTACGTACCTTACTCCATGCTACACTGCAGTTTCAAAGTGAAATGTCCACTGAGTGATGCTAAAACACAGGTTCAATACATGAACCCTGACACATTTTAATACGTTGATATAGGTATATATGAAATATGTCATACACCAAATCCAACCCTTAACCTACCCGGTAGTGTTAACAAATGCTAAACTCATATAAAAACTCATTTGTTGATGCAACCGTGTTTTTTCAACGTGGTTTTACACAGATTTGAACTGTTTTGTCGAACCGTAGTTTCACAGGATTCGAACCGGAGCTTGTCTCTCAAGTACAACTCTTTTCTCTGTGAGCTACCGAATAAACCGACTGTCTATGAAAACCATATGAAGCCGGATATGTGTGATGCTAACATTCAGAAGCATCAGTTTCCAAATATCCCAGCGCATTAATATTGTTTTGAAGTCATAACATAATATGTTCAATTGATTGTGCGAAAATTACGCTTTGTCAATCAAAACTTTGTAAATTTGTGTGAAAATGAATAAAAGGAGTTTTACTGCTTCTGGTGTTCATTTCTTTTGGATACTACTGTGATATGTACTTGTTGGTTCGTATTTTGTGTCTCCCTAAAAGGTACATTTATGCCATGAGACCAGGTAGAGAACAGCTCAAAGAGCAAAATGTATTTTTTCGAGCTATCCAACGGATATCCATGCCATTCACAACTACTACTGTACTACTGTACGTGTTTGTTTCAAAGAACATTTATCTTGAACAGAGTGTTTTGCCTCAGAGTATCTGTCTGCACCGTGACCTCTATGTTTGTACCTCTGACCTTGAACGAGATCCATCTGTGACAGTCCCTGTGAGCCACAACCATTTATCTATTCTGAGCAGGCAACAGCGCTATACGGGTCGACCTATAATCTCTCCAGCACCAGAGCACACAGCCCTCTCAAAGGTAATAGACTACTTCATAATCTACTCACACCTCAAAGCGGGGCGCCCGGCTCTGAAGGCTAATGACAAGGGAACACAGGTGTCAGTGCATGCTTAGACCCGCAGGTAAACAAACCGTGCTGCGTTCAGTGACTTTAACCAAAAAAATGACTGACTATATTGATTTTTAGGAAAGCATAAAGTTGTTTTATGGAACTGGATTTTGACTCTGCTATGCTTGCTGGTTGTTAAGACCCCATGCAAAGTGAAGAAGATATATTGCGATTAAAAAAGGCATACGCTGAACTTTTCCAGCACAGATTCTGTGATGTGTTAGACAATAGGATCAGCGGTACATCTGCCGAGCGAGATGGGTGGCATTATATCCTGCACAATCAAGAAAATTAATAGCTCTTGTGGATTAAGAGTGTGGCTTTTACGCAATTCCCCAGAGCTGTCGCAAACTGTCTAGCGGTCACCGGTGCTTATTAAAAGTTAGGGGGTGGGCAATTAGAAAGGACTGCCTGATGGGACGGCGTAGTGGGTGGTTAACGCCTCTGCAAATACTTGTAATTACAATGACATACAGCATTCTAGCACCGCATGAAGCAATTGAGACACAAGCGGTCAACTGAACAGTGAGGGGTGCCCATAAACAGCGGGGTCTAAAAGTATGAGGCCACTGGTAAAAATGCTTGTCTTTGTTTTTATTTGCATTTTATTTCATATAATTTTATTGAATATAATTAAATAATTTTAGAAACGACAAATGGTGTCTCAACATTTTTATCACTAATTACATCAATTTTAAAATGTAATCTAACATTTAAAACAAGTATTCTATTATTTGTAACTAATGAATATTTACCAATGTTAACGTAAAAAAGTTAATTTACTTTCTCATACATGAATTCATTTTATTATAAATTATATGGTTAGAAACAACTGTATATCATTTAACATTTTAAAATGAGAAATTATATTAATTTGTACTAATAGATTTTTTAAATATATTATATAATTTGTTTCTATAAAATGTAATTTAACAACTTTTTAAATTAGAAATGACATTAATTTGTAATTATTAAATCTAATTTAATATTTTTTAAATAATAGATTATATGATTATATTATAACTATTAATTACAATTTAACAGTTTTTTTGTAATTATTGTATCTAATTCAACTATTTTTTTAAGATAATAGATTATATGATTTTATCAAAAAAATATAATTTAACAGCTTTTAAAAATCTAATCTAACAGATGAAAAAAATAAACCATGACAGGATTTGAATAGAATTTTAGCAGCTTCTTAAAGTAGTAATTACATTAATTTGTAATTATAACATTTTGAATAAAATATATGATTTGTAACTACTGATTAAGTAAATCCAACAGCTTTTAATTTAGAATTGATATGAATTTGTAATTACTAATGTTAATAGATTTCTAAAAATATAACTATATAACTATAGTTTAATAGTTTTTATTTATAAATTACATTATTTGTAATTTATTAAAAATAATTCTGTACAAATTATTGTTTACAAATTCAAATAATTAAATAACATTTGTTTTAAAAATGACACATTATATAACATTGTGAAAGAAAAACACTTTTTTTTTTTTTATCAAAAGCAGCGCCTAAGAAGCACAGACGGCAAAAGTTGGAAGTTTCTATTTAGTTTTAAATTAGATTTTTAATCACAGATTTTCAGATGCACTCTCAGACTTTTTGGGGCCTGACTGTGTTAAGATGAGTTCAAAATCACTGACAGTGAGATTTTCTATTTTATATCCAAGGACATGTGTGTGTAATGCACCACAGAGAAATTTGCCAGCTGAGATCCTAAGGTCTGCAGAATCTGACACTGAGTGGGATTCTAACTGATGGCAGATCTGTGGGGAACCGACAGTAAATAGCCTTGGAGATATCGGCTTCTCTGAGAAAAGGAGGAGGAAAGGAAGAAAGGAAAGGAAAAAAAGGAAAAAAAGAGAAAGACAGAGACGGAGAGATGGAGCTGTCCATGCAGCGCAGTATTTAAATGAGAAAATAGTGCTAAAGTCACACGCTAAAATGATGTGCTATTGTTTCTGAGATAAATGAAGGCATCACTCATAGCCAAATTATAAACCTGGGCCATCATCAGTTACGGCCTCTGGCTTATGCTGCAAAAAAACTCAAGGTTTTAAGATAAGTAGCTTGCCTGTTGGCAGCATTTTCACTCTAGCCGCTGCCATTACTCCAGCAAACAAATAGACATAATGGTGCATGTATTGATTTTTATTGTACTGAAGGTTAAGCGTTAAACACTTGCACTAAAAGAAAAATGGGGCTGTATTGTAACGAAAGCGGCAGAGCCTTTTTTACACACAAAATTTTTTTTTTCCTAAACTGCGTTTATTAAATTTCAAATTTTTACTTAATTTTCTAAGTTTGTACCTGTGGGTTGTCTAAACAACTATTAGCCTGTATGTTTTTCATGCTTACCAAATTTATTTTTGACTAAAAAAGTAGAAACAGGAGAAACACTTGGTATCCAAATGTATATCTATGTTTTAGTATATTACTGTACATTATACTAAAACTAAACTTAATAGATTGAACCCTTCCATCTACATTGTGTGATAGACGTAAAAGTGCTTTTATTTTGGATACAGTTAATTGAAATGAGATCAAGATTGATGCTGACTTAGTGATATTTGGATGTTCAGACTAAAAACTAACTTCACCACAATCTCAACAACTTTTCATCATGTTTGGCGTGGTGCTGACCAAAAGAGTGATGTTAATGGAGTGGAAATCTACGTCACCCCCAAGTTTTTAAAAATGATTAGCTAAAATGTTTTCGGCCCTTAAGCTTGAAAAGCTTCGTTATTCCAGTGCAGGCAGATTAAAGATGTTTGACAAAATTGGGGGCCCCTTTCTCAGGTCTTTATTGTGAAGATGTCATTGGTTGTCTTCTTTTTGTTCCCTTTACATTTCCCTTATTTTCCGGCTGAGAATTTTATTAATTTATGTATTTAGTTTTGTTAGATGGTGAATTGAGGTTTACTTTAAGTTTAGGGGGTGGGTAAGGAACAATTTGGCTATGTTGTATTATTTCATATACATTAATATGTTATGGGATGTTTTGTTTGGAAGAGAAAAAAGTGTTTTACAAATAAAGTACATAAAATAAAGGTATATTTATATATTTCAATACGTAATTTATTCCTGTGATGAATAGATAATTTTTTAGCATGGTTACTCCATGGTCTTCAGTGTAAGGTATTTCCTAAAATCATTCTAATATGATGATTTGCTGCTCGATAAACATTTATTTTTTATTATCAATGTTGAAAAAAGTTGTGCTGTTTAATATTTTTGTGGAAACTTTAATGAATTAACAAGGTTTGGGGTAAATAAAAAATTAAAGCACTTTTATTCAGCAAGGACTCTGATCATACAGTAAGTGTCATTCATGTTTCAGTGTTTCTAATATGAAGCATTTCTTTTTATTACCAATGTTAAAAAAGTTAGATATTTCTGTAATTGCAGAAATGCTTTTTTTTGAGATACTTTAATGAACGGAAAGGTCAAAAGACCTGCGTTTATTTAAAACATAAATCTTTTCCGACCTTGTAAATGCCACCAATGTCTCTTTCAAGAAATTTAATGCATCCTTGATGAATAAATATATTAATTAAACTGAAAAGTTTATGTGTCTAAATCTATATGGCTATAGCAGTAGCATTATAAAGGGGCTTTTTTACCATGAAAATTGACAGATAAAGCTCAGCACACTTTCTGCATGTTAATTTAAGCACATGACTAGTTGACTGTCATCCATTCGTACCTTGAATAATCTCAGAGGACAGAACTTTTAAACTTATAAACACCAGTAAATTAACTGATGACCCAACAAGGTTCGAACAAATACAGCCAGCAGTTTATCAAAGTAAGTGATGCTGTTATCTGACATTGTTTTATATTTTTATTCAGGTTTATCTACTTATTATAATTAAGTAAACGGGCCGCGGCTCACTAAGCAAAGCTCCTGAATCTGTGTGTAAATAACGACCGGCTGCTGTGGACACTGATAATTTCTTTCATTTGCTCCTAAAAAAGACAGCAGAGAAATCAAGGAACCTTATCTGCACAAAGCCGATTTACATTTGCCTACTAAAAAAAAAACTGACATCAAATGAATTTCCAATCTGAAAATGTCAGGGCTGATTCTACTGATCTTGTTTCTTTCATAATGTTGATATTAGACAGAAAAGAGAATCAGAACTCAAAGGCTTGACAAAATAGCAATAAACACATGACTTCTACTTGACAAAGCCAAGGTGACTTCCAGGGCCCTGCTAACTCAGTTTGTCTACAGTCAATTGAATGTCCTTATGCCTTTTATAAATACGTTTTACAAATCCAGAACAACAATCCAGAAAAGTTGGTTAAAGGGGTCTTATGATCATATGGTCAAATCTTCCATTCTCTACAGAGTGTTATAAGCTCTTGGCGCAAAAAGAAGGTTATCTTTGTAACGCGTTACTTCCAACACTGTTTGAACAACCTTTAAGTAAGTTACGTTTTTTATTAAAAGAACCTGCTAATTTTCAAACGCAAGTTTTGAGCAGTGAAGGGTAGAGCTTGTTGTTTGTCGTTACTCTGATTACAAATGCAGAAAAGTGTTGTTTTTGAGGCATGATACGTTGTTTGTAAAATGTTTTAGTGTTTTGGTGTCATAGCAAATACTGTCATACAGTATGTAAATAATTTGTTTTTTTTGCATCTTAAACCACATAAACACATTGCATTATACACCAATTAAACAAAATAATGTTCTTTTCAGCAACATCATATGACCCCTTTAAAAAATCTAATTTTGAACCCAACTCATCATCTTGCAGTAATTCTATGAGTTTGATTGTATAATGCAAACTTTACCGTAACCACATGCAGTCATTCCTGCACTTTAGATTGTTCCACATGAACTCTATGCAATCAGATGCTGTGCTTTATCACCCTCTCTTTCACACGGCATGGCTTAGGGATTCAAATCGATATGGGCCAGCCGAGACATGAGGCTAAATCTTGGCCAAGTGGCAGCACATTCATTTCAGAGCTCATCTTCCCTTGTGGCTTCACTGACATCAACACACATCTTTAGTGTGGAGGTGATTATGGGACTAGGCCTTCTCTGTATGAAATGCCGTACGTTAACCACTGTCCAGGAACATCTGTCATGACGGGGCATGCAGCTGTATAGCTGGGTGCTTCATGATAAATAGTGGTTAAAATGCAGAAATTATTCATGTGTATGTTGGGCATTTAATATTTATGAATTATACTGATGCAGCACTGATGAATCATATACAGTAAGTGTCAGAAATACAGATTGCATGCAATACTAAACAGAAAAAATTAAAACTAGCATTGCAGATGATGATAACGCCTCTAAAAATGCTGTGTGTTCCTGTATATGCATGTGAACGTAATGCCCAGCATCTTATTCTCACCAAGACTGTATTTTATATTGTTTAAAAAATATAAAATATCATTTTCATAATATAATATGATAATATATAATATAATAATGTGTGTGTGCTTGAATGTATTGTATGTTTGTATGTGTATACGTAACTCTACACTCAACTCGAATGAGATGTCTGTGATATTCTTTTCCACAGCGCGTTTCCTTGTGTGTTCAATGAGTTATGCTGTAGATGCTCTTACGTTTAATATATTTTTATATTTAAAATAAATAAATACAAATAAAGAGCCAAATCACGTAAAATGTTAAAAGCAGGAGCAGCGCGCGCCGATTGTGCTTTCATTCTGGCAGCGTTTTGTCACGCGCAGCTGAACCACAGCTTGTACTGCAGTAGGCTATAGACAAGCATCTTATTCATCTCGTATTTTCCAGCGTTCTTCTTCGAACACTGTGTGCCATGTGCTTTGATTTATGTTTTTTTATTGCCAGCATACTTTGTTATGCGACTGTCTGTATTATTCTATATACTTCCGTTCTGCTCCTGCTACGCGCTGCCGTGCCGCCCCCCAGTGTTGTGTAATAGCTTTTATCCGTTAACATGGGCGCTGAAAATAATACTCGCTGCTTATATGTGCAGAGTGAAACCGGCGAAAGTCATCATAGCTTGTGTAGTATAGACCCAGCTTCCAACCCAACTTTGTAATTAGATTAATGATGATATTTTTTCTCGCATTAACGCAGCACATTGAGGCCGATAACAGCCCACCACTAATATATATATACATACATATACACTATATATACATATACAAAAAATTCAATCAATTTACAATTTCTATACATACATTATATATATATATATATATTAGTTACAGTTTTATATACATTACTTTGGAAGCTGAATATACATATACAAGCAACTCATTTAATATAAAACAACAATAATAATAACAATAAATCCTTATACATACATATATATATATATATAAATAAATGTAAAACAAAATATATAAATATATTTATATATATATAAATAATAATAATAATAATAAATCCTTATTGATATCCTGTATTTCAACTTTCAAATGAAAAAGCGGCATTTACAAGCAACAAAAGTCTTCCACAAACTATCAGATTAAATGTTTCTCTGCTGTTCTATATATAGCTCTGAATGTTTGCTTTTTCCTCATTTTAGCTTAGTCGCTTGTAAAGCGAAATTAGGAAATTAGCTAGATGGAAAAGCAAAGACAAACAGCCTAAAAAGAGTTCTTGTCATTAACTCAGTGTGTGGCATCTTTTAGTGGATGTCTGTTGAAGATCAGAGCTTGACGTTAGAATATGAGTGTCTATAAACATCACTCAAAAACAAACTGTACTGTTATAGGGTTTTCACTGCATATCCGTTATATCCGTCTAATATCTCGGCGCCACTTTGACTCTCGTAACTCGTCAGTTAACAGCTTGTTTAGAAACCACAGCAAGTTCACAGATGTGAAACATAATGCAGGAAGGTAAATAAATGAAATTAAGTGCAAATACTGCACTTTGCCAAACAGGAAGTAACCCGACCATTTAGAGAAATCACATTCACTGATCTGACTTCATTAGCATGTTCCTCGTGTCTCTCTGAAGCACAATGCAGCCAAGAGCACTTGTGTTGGGTGAGTCTACACTCCAAAAATTGATGTAGTGAGCCCACATTGATGAGAGAAAGAGAGAGAAGCACTAGAGCACATCATGTTGTCTTTCCACTGATGGACAAATAGATCAAGTGGCTTGCTTCAAAGTCACTATGGGCTCACTCCATCAAAGACACAGAGAGAAAAAGTGGGATGAGAGGAGAGAAAAGGAAAAAGCTGAGTGACAAATGAAGAATCGCTGGGAAGAGAGACAGAATGAGATCTCACCGTCTGTGGAGCATCCTGTGGATCCATCACTGGAGCAGTATCTCATCTCAATCCGCTGTCTCCCTACTTCAAGCAGGCTGGGCTCCGGGACCCTGGCCTTACAGGTGTACCTGAAGCGCTGCTCGTAGTGCCCTCCATTGTCTGAGATATTCACTGGTGTCCATGGGGTCCAGGGAGTGGTCTTCTTTAGATCCGGGCAAGGGAGGGTATTGCAGGACTGGAATTCCTGGAAAAAAACAGCAAAATATATTGTATTATATTGTTTGAAATGGCATTAAACTAAAAAAATTAAAATTTTATTCTTTATGTAATCAAAACAATACTTTATATAATCAGTCATTACAATATATTATAATATTTCAATAGCATTTCATATGGTCTATATTTCAAAATCATAAAACATAGAATTGACTACAGAATTTATTATAGACTTATCATAGGACTTAAATTTAAAATGATCTAAATATATAATTATAAATGCTATTCTTTATAAAGAATATGTAAGCATTAGTAAAAAAAAGTAAAAAACATAAGAATTGTGAATATTATTATAATTTAAAATGGATGCAATTACTGTCCTCAGTGTCTATTATTTTCATTCTATTATTCTAATATGATTTCTAAAGGATATTATATTTTACAAATTATATTACAGCAATATTTATTGGTTGTCAATGATCAAGATTGGTTCCTATTATCAACTGCTTAATATTTCTGACGCTTAGTTTTATATAATTTATTAATGCTGTGCATTTAATTACATTCATTTAAATTGTGATTCTAAAGAAAAATATTAAAATACATTACATACAATCACACTTTTTTTTTTTCACAAAAACACGAATAAACTGTTTTCAACTAACAATAATACAGACCACTATTAATAACTCAGTATCAGTTAATGGCTGTTCACCAAATCAGCTTTTTAGAAGTATATATATATATATATATATATATATATATTTAAAAAGATTTATGCTGAGAATGTTCCTTGGTGATTTGTTGGCATTTTGCAGGCATATGAAATATCTCCATTGCGCTCTTTGCTGAACATGGCAAGTCGCAAACAGTCAAGCAGAAAAGGTCATTGATCAAGTTTAATTTATGGCCCGTGAGAAGAAAAAGGTTCTGAAATATGAGGGAATAAATAAGCAGAACATTTTACACAAACTAAATGACATTTTGATTTGAATGGGAGCTCAAAGGACTAAGATAATGACAAAAATTGTCACTGGCATGGGACAGTTCAAATTAGCCCTGTCTTTTCTAACATCTCGCCCGAGTCTGGTGGGGACTTCCGGCAAACCTCTTAAATTCTTGATCGTTTTATTGCATTTCTATAATTGATATGACATCTACACTGCCTGTATCCTTGATCTGTACCAGCAGTTATGAGCTTTCAATCCTTCGATTTATGATAATGTAGAGCGTCTTCTGATACCAATGTCTTGCACTTGAGGCAGTCAGATTCATGTCTTGACACCTTAATAAATTCGCCTGAAACAAGGAGCTATAGATTTCCTGTAAATCATATGTGTTCATTTGGTGGAGTGGGGAGCTGTGTCCATTCTCGCTGCATTTATTTATGCTTAATAGACCTTGAATGACTGCCAGACCTTGGCAAAATAAGATAAAAGTCCTTTTTGTTCATCCGTCAATCTGTCAGACGGAGGGAGAGCTGATGTGAAGAGCTCAGATGGCTGTCTGCTTCACCTCTTCCCCTCCCTCCACCCGTCTCTTCTCAGGACAGGAAGCAGCCGAGGTTAAGATGTGGGAAAGTTTAGGCAATGTTTGCTTTGTGATCTGGCCACCTGTTTTTGTTTTCACACTCTTGTTAATATTTAATAACGGTTTATAAATTTGATCAAATCAAATCCACACTTTTTATCTCACTGAGCATCACACTTCAGCTAGAAAGACTCTAACATAGATTTTTGCAGCCTGTCTTTTCAGAGACAAAGGAGTGTGTTAGGTGTTAGTGTTGTGCTTGCATGACTATGCATAGAGAAATGTTCATACTAGGTGTAACCAACAGGACTGAGATGAGAGGATCCATTCGCGGGGCTTTACTGAAAGACATGGTCAGGCAGGCAGGGTCAAGAAAACAGCAAACAGGATAAATGAAGGCAATACACAAGAACAGCCGTGGTAGCGAGGGTTGGACGATGAGCGAACAGTATCCAACAAGGGCAAAACAAGCACGGTCCAAAATACAAGGCAGGGATTGGTAAACACAGAATAACAGAAACATGAAAAACGCTTTACACGAGGAAACCTCAATGCTCGGCGGAGACTGGAACACAAACAACTCTTTAAATACACATAATAATGAGAGGACGAAATGATGAGGTAGGAGGAGCTACTCATAAACCATAGTGACAAACAAGGGGGCGGAGACACAGGGAACAGACATTTTCAACATAAAAGTCCACAACTGACTAGACAGGGGAATGCAGGTTGATGGAGCTCGAGGGCACTCCAGCTGGCCAACGTAACATAACACCCCCTCCCTCCCCAATAAAAAAAACAGTTAAGAGTCCAAGAGAGATGTGGAGCAGAGGTGGACGAGAGTCCAAACAGCCTTCATTGCCGGGACTGGGCATGACGAGAGTTCAATGGCGGCCCTTCTGGCCGTGGCAGGGCAAGTTGAGAGTTCAATGGCCTCCTTGGCTTGAACGAGATGAGGCAAGGGCACAGAAGCGGCCTCCATAGCCACGGTAGTACAAGGCAAGGGCTCAATGGTTCGAACTGATAGTCCTGGTTGTGCAGCCACTAGTGGAACCTCCGGAGAATCTACAGCCGGAGCTGACATCTCTTGGGTTTGTACCTCCAAGGACTCTACAACATCAGACAACACCTCCAGAGGGTCTACAGCTTTAGCGAAAACCTCTGTGGATTGTGCAGCCACCGATAGAACCTCCAGAGGATCTGAGCCGACACTACTAGTGATTCTGGGGTGGACTTGGGAACACTCATGGGCAAATGAGGCTTGCGGGTAGATGGGGCCTCTGGAGCACAGTGTGCGGCCCACACACCCAAAATGACTGGAAGCACTGGGGAGATGGGGACAGTCCCTAAGATGGATTCGTGCAGAGAGCCTGAGAACACCAGCTGCTCGGGGAATCCACCAAACTGGATATTAGCCTCATATGCCCTGGAAAAGCCCAGGTGTCCTCATGTGCCACCCCCATGACGCCGGGGTACGCTGATGTGGCTTCTGTGTGGGCTGAACACTGTGGCTTGAGTTCCACTTCAGCTGAAGGCTTAGGTGTGTCAGCCATCTTGTGCAGGGGCTCAGAATTGACGGCCATCTTGTACAGTGGCTCAGAGGCGGCGGCCCTCTTAAGCAACAGCTCTTCTTGTGCAATGGCTGTGGCTCTGGGTTGGCCGCCATCTTGTGCAGCGGCTGTGGCTCAGGGTTGGTGGCCATCTTATGCAATTGGTGCGGGTTATCTGACATCTTACAAATTTAAAAGCCTTACAGCCACAGGTTGTAGTGAGAGTGTAAAAGAGTGTCCATACCGATTGCTTTTACACTTAGGCATACTATAGTCTCAGCCTCAGACGTCACGCCCACCGAACGTTGGCTAAACGTCTGATGCATATGGTACAGTTTTCTGGAAACACTTCAGCAGTGTCGAAGTCGTCATCTGATTGGTTGAATTTGATCGGATTTCTGGGGGACGCGATTGTTGCATTTATTTTCGGTCCGCCGGGAAACAAAGCGCAGACGTGTGA
>JAUMHP010000082.1:7666036-7715476 GCA_032361065.1 Enteromius trimaculatus | reverse complement strand
TGCTGAATGACTTGTTGCACGCCGGTCTGTTGTTGTGGGGACATTTCCACGCCCCGAAACGTGACGCTGAACGACACGAACTGTGATTGGTTGTTTGACATGTCGGTCAAACGGCTTTCTGGGCTGGCCTTAGCCAAAGAAAGCCGCGAGACTAGGCATACTATAACGTCTGCCCAAAGGAGGCAGGAAGGTTGGAGGATTAATTGTGACAATCAGCACGGAGTCGACCTGACAGGTGAAAATTAACATTAGCTCATGCAAAGCTGTCATAACTTGACTTGAGTGGCAAGGATCTAGGAAACTTTTACTTATCTTATGTGGATGGGTCGTGGATTGACTTGGCTTGCGAAGACCAGCGATGTCTTGATCCGATTCATGACGTTTGACTGTGGCTTGACTGGGCTTGCGGGGATCTGCTGTGGAGGGACCTGGCTTTTGAAGATCAACAATGGGTTGACTTGCCTCACAAAGATCGTCTGAATATTGACTTGACTCTTCAAAGGCAGCTGTGATGTACGAGATTTTGCGATTGGCCTCTGTTTTCGCTGCCATTTTGTGATCACGCTCCGGCGCATTCGCCATGACAGAGGTAGACGTGACCCTAGAATTGTGTTCTTCCTCCGCAATGCCCACAGTGAATGGAGAACCAACATACCTCAAAGCATAGTCCAGAAAGTGAGCAAGCGATATTCGCAGATCCTCGAATCTTAGATGGAAGTCAAGCGACAGGGCCAATAACATTCATCCAACATCTGCATCTGGTCGATGTCTGTAGGGAAAGCCGCTGGATCCTTTTTGGGCCGAGCATTCTGTAATGAACAGGACTGAGACGAGCGGCGGGGTCGAGAAAACAGCAAACAGTATAAACGAAGGCAATATACAAGAACAGTCCAAAGTGGTAGCAAGGGTCGGTCGATGAGCGAACAGTATCCAACAAGGGCAAAACAAGTTTGAGAGTCCAAAATACAAGGCAGGGATCAGTAACCAAGAAAACACAGAATAACAGAAACAGGAAAGCCGCTTTACAGAAGGAAACCTCAATACTTGGTGGAGACTGGAACAGAAACAACTCATTAAATACACATGAGAGGACGAGATGACGAGGGAGGAGGTGCAAATCAAAACCATAGTGACAAACAAGGGGACGGAGACACAAGGGAACAGACATTTTCAACCAAAAAATCCACAACTGATTAGACAGGGGAACACAGGCAGTCCAGGGTGGAGGGCCCTCTGATGGAGCTCAAAGGCACTCCAGCTGGCCAATGTAACACTAGGCTGCACTCTCTCAGAGCACAAAAGCAAAACAAGTTACACAGTAATTACATGGTTCCATTAACACACTTAACGTCTGGATGCCTCTGCAAATTAACAAACTACAAGCACAAGCTGTGTTAAAGTCTGTAGTTATGTAAACATGCAATTAAAATATTAAAGATCTTGGTTCTCACTGTGAGAGACAAATATGATGGAAAAATTCAAAAGTTTTTAGCACGCTACATTTACTTTAAAGGAATTATACGTAATTGGTATTTACTTAGGTGTGAGTAAACACACACATATATATATATATATTCTGTACATTACAAAAATATGCAGTGATATTTACTGTATATAAAAATCCATAAATACATTACTGACAGAAACTGTTCATATTGCATAAGCTGTAGTTTGCCTTTTATTAAAGCAAATAATTAAACTCCTCATTTATTAATTAAGTAAATAAGTGTAACAATTTCATGATAATTAGGCATTATTTGTGCAATTGTAATGGACTAGTTGAATATAATTAAATGTATTTATTTCTGAAACTCAACACAATAATGAATTATGAATCATAAAATATATTATATAATTGATTTTTAATTTATATAATCTATAATTATAAATTATATTCATTATAAATCATATCTAAGCTTTAAATTAATTAAATACAGTAAAAGCAGCAATACTGTAATATATTATAATAATTTAAAATGAATTCCATTACCCTGTTCTGAAGATCTTAAAGATCCTTCAGAAATTTTATATCAATTATCAATGCTGAAAACTTTTTGTTGCTTCATAGTTTTTGGTGAAAATTATTTTAAATTTTATTTTAATTAAATGTATTAAAAATGTAATTTAAAAGAACAGTATTAAAATAAATTACACTGCTTTTTTGTGTTTTAGTGTATAAACAATTAATGTAAAGATTAATTAAATAAATACAATGATGATAGTTACGCATTATTTATGCAATTGTAATGTTTATGTACTATGTTACATTATTTATATAGTATGCATTATATTGCATATATATACACTACCAGTCAAAAGTTCGGATTTGTAATATTTTTTAAAGATGTTTCTTAAGGCTGCGTTTATTTGATCAAATAAAGAAAAAAAAAGTAATATTGTGACATTTTTTAATTTATTATAAAATATAATTTATTTCTGTGATGCAAAGCTGACTTTCCATCAGTCACTATTCCAGTCTAAAGTGTCACATGATCCTTCAGAAATCATTGTTATATGCTGATTTATTATTAAAATATTTTTTCTGTGATGGAAAATATTTTTTTGGAAAATATAATATTAAATTTTTTTCAAGATTCTCTGAGCCCAAACTTTGAATCGTAGTGTATATTGTTAGAAATTATTTTTATTAAAATAAATGCTATTGTTTTTAACGTTTTTATTCATTCAAGAATCCTAAAATTTAAATATAACACGCTCCAAAAAAATATTAAGCAGCACAACAGTTCGCAGCACTGATGATAAATCAGCTGAAAATTCAGCTTTGTATGACAGGAAAAAAAAATGATTTTAACGTATATTCAAATAAAAATTAAATTATTTTACATTGCAATAATATTTCACAATATCATTTTTCCCTGTATTTTTTTATCAAATAAATGCAGCCTTGATGAGCATAAGAAACATCTTTAAAAATATAGAATTTTGTAGAATGCATGGATTATTATGGAATATAATTCATTATCATAGCAGAGGACACTGTCTGATCACTTAGAAAAGTAATATCACACCTCTCCTGAAAAGCCGGTAAGATTTAAGGGAACTGTAGCACAAATGATGTGGGACTGGGTGAAAAAACAAACACTTCGATAGTCTTACTAGTTTCAAATAAAACACCTTATAAGCAGCCATGAGAAAATTCTTAAACCTTCATTTGCTGCAAAGCATCCCTGCAAAAATCTCTCTTCGAGGAAAGAGAAAGTGATACTGCAGCAGAATGCGCTCAAAAACATGTGCTGATGCTACGCTGGAGTCAGTAAGGTAGAGGTTCGCACCAGCTGGGCAACTTCTACACATGAGCAGCACATTATAATAATGATTTTTAACGATTACTGATGTGTTGATTTACGCTGGCTGATACTTGTGAACCGGCCCTCCCATGTTGTCAGAAATCTGAAAATTTGACATGACCTAAACCAAACAAAATCAATCATTTTTTTCCCCGATAACAATGTTATGTGTAGATTATACACCCTCTCGGATTGTTTGCGCTCGTTTCCACTCGATCATTACTCATCCAGCTCATGTTTTTTATTTCTATAATTCTCCATCCATCTCACTTTATCTGCCCCTTCCTTTCCTAATTCTCTATTGTTCCATTCTTGTTTTTCCGACGACAGTCTATTCATTATTCCCTACACTCTCCATCTTTTTCAGACTTCGAACACCCCCTTTTCATCCTCAGAATTACTGTATTGCCTAAAGTTCTCGTCCGTCACTAATGCGTTATGGGTAGAGAAGGCAGGGGTTAGGGGATGCCCTTATGAAGCTCTGTTGGTCCCCGTTCAGTTTCCAGGCATCTGCTGACTAATGAGTAATCCCACCCGCGCTCTCTGGAGCTTTCTAACATCATTACATCCACTCTGCACACACACACAGGCCTCAATCCTTTGTGTCCACACAAAAATCAGCGTATCAGCAAGTACGTGAGTGTTGGTCGTAATTGGTCGTTCTAAGGCTTACATCTTTGACACTATATGCCCCCAACTCCTCAGAGAATGCAGCCTCTAGTATGTTTTACAGAAAACAACAAACACCAATCCATTACGCAGGTGTCACTGATTGCATTCATTACCGGCGGTTCACCTGAGACACGCCGGCTGGCCGTTCCACAATGGACCACCAAGACAAATAGTCTCAATTATTAGTACAGAAAAGCGCACAATCAGTCAAGCAAGACTACGGAGCACGATACACTTCGTCAGGGGGCTAATGAAAAATGCTGTCATCTGGGAATGTTCAAATTCCCCGGAGAAAATGTGCGTTTGGTAAATTAATACCCACACTGCACAGTCATCGCTGAGAAATGGAATGCAGGGTTTTTTATGGGCTGCGGATGGTTTTATGTAGTAGTTGGAAATATATTGGAAAAAAATTAATAAAGAAACTCAAGAACTCTCAAGATCTTCCAAATGCTGTTTTAAGAGATGAAACTTCTGAGGCACTGAATTGTAAATGAGGTACACGTAGGACTTGATTTATTATGAAATAAAGGTTATTCATTTGTGTGTGTATGTGTACTATGTGTGACTTAATAATTGGGCAAATGATTTTTTTTTTGCGCATGATCTTGAAGGAGTTCCCTTACACAAAACACAAAATGTATTGGAGGAGAGTATTCAAAAGAATCATGCAATGCTAGTTAATAATGTTTGTACTCGTCAAATTATGTAAATTCGTAAATTCTTAAAGCAGACAGTAATTTGCGCTGCTCTCAGTAGATTGTGACTGTCATTATGGAAATGATCTGGCTGCATCTGTGTTCTTTAATGTGCTCACTGTTCAATGGATAGGGGTTCGAGTTATGAATGAATTAAACTCCTTTGTCCGTGTTCACTCCGTCTCGAATCGCGCTCAAGGAAATCGCTTCTGCGGCTCGGTACGCTTTCAACATTTTTTTTTGTCTTGTGCAAGAGACTGCATCACATTCATGTTACATGATTTGCCCGTTATTTACATAGAAAGTGCAACAGTGCACTGCATTAAAACAAATAAGCGTTTATCTTTTCATAACCCGCTGGCTAAATTCAAAAGAGAAACAAAAATTAAATCATCTTTGGGAGCAAAGGGGCCTCCTGGTGTTTCAGAGGACCTATGCAGCTTGCCTACATTGCGTATAGGGAGGATTGGCTCTGCATTATTCCATAAAATACATATGATATTATAACACTCCTGAAATTAAGTGAGAGCTTACTATATGCGATTGAAATACTCACTCTTAAACTGGCCAATTCAGATTGGAAAGTATTGGATGATCTAAAGTTACATTTCACTAAAAATGCCTAATTGTTTACACTTTCAATGTGTCTGTGTGACAACATGTGCATTCTAAAAATAGGATATTTTAGGTATAAGACACCTTCCTATTTTTGCCATTACATAAATCTAATTAACACTAAGAAAAAGAGAGATAGCGAGAACACTTAAATCCTTACACTTAACACTGCACTTACATATTCACAGATTTTCAGGCGCCCTAAGACAAAGTGACGGTAATGTTTGAGTCTGATTATCAAAGCATCATTACACTGAACATATAAAAGATCTCACAAACAGACAACCTATTAAGGGTTGCCCGGGACTCATTATTGTGTTTCTGTCTACTCTGACACCTGGCTACATTCATGTGGGCTTTATCATTATCATTACAGAGAGGTTACAAGCACTGTGACAAACGAACCTCCTGTAAAATTGCCAGCTGACTGACGCATCATGTTTTTATTGTGTCAAAACAACCACCAACTAGTAGGGGAATTTTTCATAAAATGATAACAGCTGGTTGCATGTATGGGCTATGCCAGAGTCTGGCAATCATCAGTAACAGAAAATAATACAAAGCTTGCTTAGTATCTGAAGCGTGCTTGCTTGCTTGCTTAACTTAAAGCTCACAGGGCACACAAAAATAGCACAAAAATCCAAACCGGCCAACGCACCACCCTGGTACCCACACACATATATAATTATATATACACATATATATATATACATATATAGAGATGTCGACATGATACTGCCCTCACAGCCTCAGTGGCATTCCTAGGATACTTCGGCGTGTTGGTGTTTTTGATGTCGTCTACATTGTGATGGATCTGAGGCAGCTGGCCTTGAGGCTAAACACGCACACAATTTGACAAAGCATTACCATTAGGACACACAGGAATGTCTGAACTTTCTCTTAAGCCATTGTGCCATTGATCAAGGGGCCAAAATCGATTGCCTTGATTTCTAAACTGGACAGATGTTATTATTCCTTACAAGAGTTGAAATAGCAAATTGACTATTTAAAGCTGTTCCAGATTCTCTAAATCATCCAAACCACTTCCACGAATTGCATGAAAAGTGAACCGTGGTCATGTGAGCTGGACTTATTCTAAACTAGCAGCGAGCGGGTGACTGGTTTTAAAAGTAGAGTAAAAATATCATAGCTTACTCCTGAGTGGAAAACCCCAGCTTACTTTTGCTATGCTAGTGCACATTGCAAGCTCCTCTCAGCATACCAAAGGAGGAAATGCATTTTGGGATTGCCTACGCTCTCGACTAGTGCGTTTATGCAAATGTTAAAGCTGTTCAAAAATGTAGAGTCTGAAAAATTATTTTATGTTTTTGAAAGTGTTATATTCTTACCCAGACTGCTTCAAAAATTTACAATAAAAACACTAATATTGTGAAATATTATTATAATTTAAAATAACTACTTCTATTTTTAATATATTTTAAAATGGAATTTATTCATGTGATGCAACGCAGAATTTTCAGCAGCTATTACTCCAGCCTTCAGTCACATGATCCTTCAGAAATTATTCTAATATGCTGATTTGGTTTGGCTGATGAGTTTTTTGATTATTGTTAATAAAAGCTGAGCTACTGTAAACTTTAATACATTTGTATTACTGTAGGGTTGTTTGATGATTAGAAAGTAAAAAAAATAGCATTTACTTGAAGTATTTTTGCAATAATTTAAAAGTATAATTTAAAAGTCTTGATTTTCTATGAATTTAAAGCATCCTTGCTGAATAAAGTAAAATTTCTGTCAAAAAAAGAAAAAAAAAGAGATATAAATAGATATAAATCTACAGGGAAAATTTGCAAATTGGACTGGAATTATGTGAACGCTGTCATGATCCCAGCTGGTATGTCTGTCTCTTGTCTTTTCATTCTGTTACCGGACTCAATACTCCCAGTATGCACCTCTCCCCTGCTGTTTTGTCATCCTGTACTAGTCTGTTTGTCTTACCCCTTTGCGAAGTTTTGTGATCCTGGAAGAAGGAATGTGATTGGACAGGTGTAATGAAGGGATTGATTAGGTAATGTGGTGCTAGCCGTGCGCAATTGTCGAGCGCTCCTCCCGAAACACGTTGTTTGCAAAACGTCACTTTAAATAATACCACGTTCTTGTCTCGAAATGATTGGTTATTTTAAAAATAAAAATGTATATGCTTTATAAACCCAAATGCCCACCTTGCTCTGTTCTGCGATGCACATAATACATAATTACGTTAAAAACGTCGCGTTTGGTGTAGGCGGAGGTACCGAGTGAGTGTTTAAAAATGTGGAAGAGCATTGAAAAGTTGCTGAATGTTCATTGACACATATTCAACTGTCTTAGTGCCAGTTTATTGTTTAAAATTGTCATGTAGTGTGCATTTCCTTGATGAAAAAAACCCCAACCTTTTCATGCTCTTTACTTCTGCCTACATGAAAGCGTGACCTTTTTAATGTATATACGTAATAATGAATAGAGCAAGGGGAGCATTTGTGCACTATTAAAAAAAAATCTTAAAAATTACAGTGAAAAACTGCCAGCTGTGGTTGCCAGAATTCGACCGTAAACAAATATGTTAACAACGTTTCAGATTTTATAGTTATATTGAAGTTATTTTTACAGTTAAATACGGTAATTTCATTGACTGAAATATTGTAAATATTTACCTATTTACCTATTGTAATTTATATTACCTATTAAACTACTGTTTTGTCGTTTTGAAATACTCAGATAAGCACCAAATGCAGGTGGTGATGAGAAAGTCACATGATGAACCAAAGCCCAACACAAGCAGCGTTTAAATATGAACATATATAAAAGGTGCTCAGTGTCATTCACACAAACTTTAAACACCTTTATGGCGAGACTCTTTAAACTGAATTATGCAATAAACATTAATTTAACAACATTAAATGTAACATACAACCCTAATAAACATAACTGATAAGAAAAACTAAGAAAAAACATCAAAGAAAAAACATCAAATTCTAACAAAACAAAGTGCAATGCAGGGAACTCTGGGAATGTCAGTTCACATTTTATTCCTGTAAATTTTACAGGAATTTACCCCTAGTGACGAGCATAACGAGTCGCGCCTCTGTGGCTCTTTCCGAACGGTACCAGCGGGAACCTTCCCCTGAGTTTTAACGTTCCACCCGGACTAATTTTGACTTACGTACCACAGTCTGATCACCGGCAGGTGTTTGGCATTATCTCAGCTATTTAAGCTGAGACTTTGGACTTGATCAATATGAATTTTTGTTTGCCCCGCAACAACTTATTCTAGAATAACAAGCGTTATTCTAGTATTCTGTCTTCCTGTGTATAACCCTTGCTTTGTTTATTGTCTACCAATCTCTGCCGCCTGCTCTGACCCATTGCCTGGATATTGACTACGATTTGCCTGTTCTCCTCTTGTTTGCCGTCTTTGACCTTGCCTGTACGACTCTTAAATAAAAGCCTGCAGATGGATCCAAACGAGTCCGCCAGTTCATTACAACCGTAGCATTTTCAAAGTTTTTACTGCTAAAATCACTGTAATTTTTTACAGTGCTTTTATAAAGCATTAAAATTTTTATTTAAAAATTAACTAATCCTTTAACAATTTAAATGACTTGAACACCATGGGGTAGGTCATAATGCTTCTGCTATTATTTTTTAGCAATATGCTAGCAATACAATCTATATATAAAAACTGAACACACTTTTCATGTTTCGAGGTGCTCAAATCATGAACAAATTGATTAATAATATGAAAGTGACATACAACGCTGCATCCAGGGCATTCGTTTCCATTCTCGCACGTTCTTCGCCGCGACTGGATCCCACCACCGCATGGGACGGTGCAGCGCTCCCATGGAGACCATGCTGACCAATAGACATGGGGGGGGCAGGGCAGGTGCTCATTACAGTATCTAAAATAGATTGAAACAAACATTTCAGCATGTAATTAAACATTTATTCACAAACTCATTCTATCCTGATTATGCAATATGAATCCTCTGAAGCACAAATTATCAAATCACAAAGGGAAACATTATATTTTTAGATAGTAAATAAGAATATAATTATTTTCAATCTCTCTCTCCACATGGAATGGTTGTACATCACAATAGAAAATAATTGTAAACATTTACTTGTTCATCTAGCCATGATGAATTCATGTTGCCATTGATAAAATCCATGCACAAAACAAGTTTTACCTTTAAACAAGGAAGAAATATTGAATTCAACAGGTAGGAACTGCAAACATGAGATAATGACTGGCTAGCAGTTCTGTAGGTCTCCAAGGAAAGGAAATGCCTAGGTTAACCTTAATGTAATGAGCACGGATGGAGCAGTCTCCTATCTAAATGAGGTCTGAAGGCAGAGCGAGAGGGGGTTTTCTGGGCCTGTCTGTCCACTTGCAAAGCCAGATGTGTGGGCTGGACGAGTAGCTGTAATTGAAAGGTAGTTGGTATAAAGGTAATTGATATCAAGCATGATGATTGGACACACACAGTCAATCATTCCAGCTCTCATGTGGTCTCACTGCAATCAGTGGATCTTTGAAAGGAAGCGAATAATAAATGAAGGCAGCCTCCTTTTGAAGATACGCTCATAACCAGAACAAAGCCTCGGAAAATGAAATAAAAAAAACCCTCAGCCATCCTCAGCTCGTGCTGACCTCAAACCAGAAAAAAATGAGTACAGATGTACTGTAAGCAGGAGACAAACAAAGCAGGAACATCGGAACGAATTCTAACTGATTTTAAGTGCTAAATACACATCTAATCCAAAAGGTAACTGAAATTATATTCATTTTATTTTATACCCTCAAATAACTATTGGTTTTATTCAACATACTCTTTGAAACATTACTAAATAAATTGAAGTGAATTCATATATTTTAACACTTGCAGTTTTATATAACACCTGCATATAACTCACAATATGTACATACAGTATACTGTATATATATATATATATATATATATATATATACTTGTGTGAAACATTTCCAGGCAAAAAAACATAATCTTAACCAGTGTTGGGAATAAAATAAAAAAAATTAATGAAGCACAGTCATTTTTACTTGAAAGTATGGTTGAACAAACATGGTTGTTAATTTAATTATTGCAAGTTTACATCATATTCTGAGTTTATTTTAATTCATTTTTATAAAAACAAAATCAGGTTTTTTGACCATGAGATGCACACTAATTTAGTCTAGAACTACACTGTATTCACACAATGCCTCTGTATTTCTGATTTCTCCCAACATGTCCCAACTCGTCAGTCAATAAATAAGAAAACAAATAACTGGTGTTACTTTTTTGAAAAAGTAACTCAGTTATATTACTCTAAAATTAAAAAGTAATCCGTTACTTTAAAAGTTACTTAGAAAAAGTAATATTATTACGTAACTCGCGTTACTTGTAATACGTTACCCCCAACACTGATCTTAACTATTCATGAT
This sequence comes from Enteromius trimaculatus, assembly GCA_032361065.1. Taxonomy (NCBI): domain Eukaryota; kingdom Metazoa; phylum Chordata; class Actinopteri; order Cypriniformes; family Cyprinidae; genus Enteromius; species Enteromius trimaculatus. The sequence continues at coordinate 7,704,737 of JAUMHP010000082.1, read as the reverse complement.
TGATTTTAACCAGGTGCTAATGCTTTGGCTTGAGTATAGAAATGAAGCAATTGTCATTCTTTTCACTACAGACATCTCTTTTCTATGTAAATTAGGCTCATTATAAAACTTAAACTTATTAACAAAGTTCAGAATATCAGAAATAAAAGGTACAAAAGCTGTCACTGAGGCGGTACCTTCTCAAAAAGTACACTTCTGTACCTGTTTGGTTCAAATGTGTACACTTTAATACTAATATGTACATTTATTTATGAGAGTGTAAAAATAAAATGTTTGTATAAGGAAAGGAAGTCATAGCCTTTCATATGGGCAATATTTATATATTCTGCTGTAGAACACTTCAGGGAAATTATACAAGATGCATTTTTATTTTTCTGTGCCTGCAACCACTTTCTTCAAAAGAGATGTCTGATGATATATGTATATGTGCAAATTAGAAAATATGAAAATATTATAAGTTTCAAATATGAAAAAGTATTAAAAAGTAGGAAGCGGTAGGCATTCCCATTGGAGAAGCACTGATCAGGGCAACATGTTGTAATGTAGCTTGCAATAAAAAAGTCGAGAGATCCATATGAGAAAGATTTACAGCCAAGGGAAACCCACTGCCAATTTGCATATGCAAATAGTGTTCATTCAAATCGGATTTGCTAAGTTTAACAAGTTTGCCCCTGTTCTGGCACAAAAAGGAGAAAGAAACAAACGATCAAAAGAACAAGAAAAAAATGGTAATTAATAGCACATTTGAGATGGTGAAAGGAATGAGGGAGAATGTAAAAAAAAAACACATTCATTTATCAAATGGATTTCAAGCAGAACAAAGTACTGGAGTGTTGCAACAACAGTTCTTTTGCCTGCAGGCGTTCTGTCTTGTTTTAGAGAGTTTCTGAGCACAAATGGATGGAAGTTGCTGACTCTGCGTTTGTGCCGGGATAGATATATGGCTCTGGACCAGGGTGGTATTATGGACCAGGCCAGTGGGGCCACTGTCAGGGACCTCCAAAGCCTCAGGCTGCATGACCTGAGATTGTCAAAAATCAAAACTAGAGCCCACAGAACTACAGAGAGAGTTGAATACTAGGCCACATGGTACGTAAAGTCCCTTTGTCCAACAAAAGTATGCTGGTGCCACACCCAATGTAGGCAAGGAACATATTCATTTCATTTATTATATCCACTACAGTGAGTGTCAGTGAGTTGTGTAATGTCTTATTTAATAAAAAATACAGCAAAAACTGTAACATTTTAAAATAGGCTGACTTTAATTTTAAGTGGCCTTAACCTTAACTACTACTATATGTGCTTACATATGAATTAAGATTTTGATAGAATGCACTTATTGTGTATAATCATGTATTTACATTGTACTAACTAAACATTTGTTTTAAATACCTGCATGTAATTAAATACCTTTTTTTGTAATTATTGTACATTTATAATTACAAAGTTGACCCATGCCTTACACCTTAACCCACCCTTAAACCTATCCATAACACCGAACCTGTCATAAACTCAGTAAGTAAATTGTGGGTCCCACTCTATATTGTGTCCTTAATAGCTGTGTACTTATATAGTAACTAGATGTGTACGTAGCATGCAACCACAGTGTAAGTACTTCTACAGCTGTAATGTCTGTGTAACTACACACATGAACAACCCTCAGAATGGACATAAAACAACTACAACATTTTGTAACAACAGTTTGAATAAGTCCAGGGTGGTGGTGGAGACTACCCTTCACTGATCAGAACTCGTAAGTTTTAGTAAGTAGCAGGTTCTTTTAGTAAGAAAACGTAACTTAAAAGTTGTGAGTCAGAAGCACCAGACTGTCCTTCCTATCCTTTATAGTTTATAGGCTACTCTGCAGGTATTAGGAATCAGTTCTCCATAAATGACCTGAACACACTCTAATATTTGGCTTGAACTGTTCTGGAACTGTGTTGTGAATACAACCTAAAATACAATACTCACGCTGTGGTTGCATACTATGTACACATCTATTTACTATGTACGTACACAGGTATGAGGGACACTTAATATAAAGTGAGACCCAATCAATCATGTGTTCATTCAAGAAGGTGTGAGATCTGATTTACTGTATGAATCCATCTTCTAAATCAGACTGATTTTAAACAACAAAAGGGTGAGCAAACTAGGAAAGATTTATTTTGACTGAAGTATCACTTTAGCTGACTCTCTCAATGTCTCTTTCTCATTTCCTCATCGAGGACATCTCACAGTGACCGACCCACAGCATAGTGCTGAGTACTTTGCCATCTGGCAGCAGTGGGCGAACAGGGAATAAAGTGTGACTGTACATATGAGTTGAATACTTCTGAACAGATGCCCAGTGGCTGAGCGGGACCCAAAGTAAAAAAGTACCCCGCAGCACTAACAAGTGAATCCAAACTTCTTTCAATTTCAGACAAAAGACCCCCAACTAGAGAGATTTTGCCGTAGTAGAACAAAACAGGAATGCTCCTTTCTTCTTTTGGTCAGAAGCGTCCTGCTAAGGAAACTGACAAAGCACATTTGAGCCATTAACTCGGCTCCCTTCAACCTTAAATGAAAACTGTGGGCCCTGACGCGCTCCCCGGATATGTTTTCACAGCCATTATGCACCGCTGGGCTGGTCGAGGTGTTGTATTAAAGTGGATGGGTGGTGTGAAAAACTCGCAGGGGCTTGTAGACTAGCGAGGGTAGAGCCAAACTCAAAGCTTGCAGCAGAACTTTTCTGCTGATTATTCACAGCCTTTATGCTTAGACACCTAAGGGCATCAAGTGCCCCGGCGCCTTGGAGAAAGAGTGTAAGTGGGGGGCAGGAACATGAAAATGCAAGAGGTGGCAGAAAAGATATGTTTCACAGTCACCTGCAAAAAAAGAAAGAAAAACTACCAATCTGCAGCGTTCTTCATGTCTTAAGCTCTATGTCTATGTTTCTATGGTGACTTGAAAACTGTGGCATGCTTGTTATCTCTCATTTCACAAGAAAAGTTTATTGCTCAGCAGTTGTTCCTTCATAGGCCAAGACACATTAAACTAGTTTTCAAAAACTCTAGTAGGTATAAACTTTGCCTCAGATACTTCTCCTAAAACTGCTTAGGAGGCATAAAATCGATGCACTTTTTTAAATGCAGTAGATTTATTGGATGAAGCGAATTTAAAAGTTAAAAAAAATCATTTATTTTCAATTTAAAAAATACATATATAATTTCAAACATTTTCAATGATTAAAATACACGGTTTATTATACAAAAGAACAAAAAAAGGTCCTTTTTGTTTACCATTTTGTTTCATATTCTTGGTCACCTGCTTATGAACTAATTATTTACCTCTAGTACACTCAGCTATTATAATAAGAAAATCATTTTCATTTTCTTACCTTGTTCTCAGCTAAGTTTAACAATGATGTCACATAAGTGAGAAAATGTATAAAAACATCTGAAGACAAAAGCCTGAAGTGTGAGTCAGGAAAAGTTGGCACCTTCGAGAGAGGGAGCACAACTGTTTCCAACAGATGCCTGCTCTTCATCCCAGCACTTCAGGTCTAATTTTTCAGCTGCGATGAACTGTTGCTTAGAAACCTCACACATTCTCAGGGCAGCGCAGTTTAAATATAATTCTGCCATGATTTGATGGCGTACCATCATACCTACAGTGTTTGAGTGTGTGTGTGTGTGGAGACTGTGGCTGCAGTCTCTGTAATTAACAAGCCTTAGCATGTTTATTTTTAATTGGATGTCAGTCTCGCAAATTATGGGGCAGATAAAGAAGAATATCTCTTACTCTCCCATTCAAGCATTTGGTTTGTGTGCTTCCAGTTTGTTCTAGAGATGCGCATTGCATAATAGGATGACTTATAAAAAAAAAATAAAATAAGAAAAAGAGCTGCATATATTTATTCATTATTGTCAACTGCCATACAATCACAGCAGCATCACGTATGCAGCAGATGAGAATGAAAGCAACAACAAAAGAAGCATCAAGCCCTCTTGAAAATGCACGTTGCCAAATTTTGTGGATTTTGAGAGTAAGTTCCAAAAAATGAATACATTTGAATATATAATGAGCTCCTCTTTACCTCTCTTCGCGGTTCTGGCCCACACAGACGCGTCCTCCATGCCGGGGAGTGGGGTTGCTGCAGGAACGCTGTCGGACCTGGAATCCGATCCCGCAGCTGGTGCTGCAAGGAGCCCATGCCGTCCACGGCGTCCATGCCCCGTTTCTGAAGATGTAAAGTAATCACTAATCAAACGCCGGCACAGCTGGCTGCTATAATCTGACCTTCAGTTTGTTAACTGAAGATCCTAGTTAAGACCGTCCTAAGCCTGTTTACAATGGGAACAACATAACTGCAGGAAATTAATGGAAGTGAATTCAGTATCACACAGTAACTTTTGTTTCTGAATAAAACACATGTTGCATGGTATGGAAGCCATTTCGACTTACATAAAATAAAAAAAATCTCATTACAATAAACCTGCAATTTAGGAAGATACATACAATACATATAATTCTGTCAAGCCTAAAGGTGAAATGTGTAACTTCCTGTTTGTGCTTTAGTCTTTTGTGGGACGTTTTGTATACCTGGAGCAGTTTGCCACCTCAACACTGATTCCTTGGCACGGCTGCCCTCCACACTGGGGGCTCGGGCTGTCACACGCTCGAGTGCGACACTGGCATGAACCAACACTGCCGCCATCGTTATGACTGCAAGCTTTCCATCCTGACCAGGCTCCAAAACGACCATCCACAGTCACGTTCCTCACCTACACACATACATAACCACACACAACAGAAATAGAGTAAACTAAATCTGAATGCAAATAAATTATTACTGCAGATAAGGTCATATTTGCCAGTTATTAGATGAATCCAAACTAAAATATAGCTTTCAGCATATTAGATTTGTGCTAGCTGAAAATAGCAGGCCCCCTCTTTGGAAAATGAACATGCTTTACAATAAGCAAATATTTCATTTGAGGCTTTATATGAGAATGTAGTAATGAATAGCTAATGTAATTTTGTTATTGCTCTCTGGTTATTAACATCTGAGGTATCAGATACAGGACAACATATTTTGTGAACAAAGGGAGAAGGTAATGTCGTCTAGCACATAAAACACGATGAGTTCTGTGGAAAAGATTGTCAATGCATTATGAATAGAGAAGAATAAATGACCCTCTATGTGGAAAGAAATTGTTTGCGCTCTTTGTGTAACAAACGCATAAGAGAGTCACATTTCCAGTGCGTTGGAAAAGTAAAAACAAACCTCATTTTCAAAGGCCTCACTTTTCCCTTAAATATAGATGGAGTTTCTGCCAATACTAAGACAGGGATGATACAGTAAGTTATCGTTTTTTTCCCAGAGAAAACAAATGTGGTTCAAAAGTGGTTCTTTGTTTATTTCCATACAGTGTCAGCACCAGATGGGCTTTGTGAATGAAGTGTGTCTCCATCTAGACTTACTGTGCTCTACTACTAAAGTTATTTTAGATCTGTCACTCAACCTCTGACACAATCTTACCCTGCAGGGAAAAAAATGTGGATATATCAAATAAAAGGACTATGTAAAATGACCAGGATGTGGTAGTGTATGTGGTACAGAAAAGGTTTGTGTGTGTTTATTTGACTGAATTGCATTTTATTTCTTAAAAATGGATGATAAAAAAAATGGTATTTATGGATGTTGTTAGTAACAGGTTAAAGAACAGATGGACAATGTCAAGGACAGTGTCAAGATGGCAAAATTAGTTTAAAAAATAATATACACAGTAATTTTGAATGACACAAATACCATACTGATTTTCACATTGAATAACACATAATCTGCAAAAAAAGCAAAGCAAAGCAAAGCAAAGCAAAGCAAAGCAAAGCAAAGTAAAACAAAACAAAACAAAACAAAACAAAACAAAACAAAACAAAACAAAACAAAACAAAACAAAACAAAACAAAACAAAACATTTTTGGAGGCACAGCGTCATTGACATTGTAAGCGAAGGTGAATGAAACTGGAAAAACAAACAAACCAAAATCACAAACCAAAAAATGGAACCAAAAATTCAAACAAACCTGAAAACAACAGGAAACAAAAAGAAGTATTAAGTCATTGACCTTGTAAGAAAAGGTGAATGAAACTGGAACATTTTGCAGGCAGCATGCAAATCTGCATTTCTGACCACACAAACACCAAAGCTAACCATGTTTGGGGCACATTTTTGATATTTGCTTTCTAACAACAAAGGGCATCTGGACCTCAAATTGTGTAACCAATATGTGTAAACAACATGTGTGCAACTAAATCAATAGAAATCTTGCATTCTAGTGACTCCGAGACCGAAGCCTCCCACACTTTTACACTTCCCTGTTTGTGTTCAACAATTCCATGCTGCTTTCTTCAGGCAGCGTGGGAGGCAACATGCTATAACACAAAATGTCATTTCTCAGCTACAGCTACAGGCTACAAGGTCTTTTACCTAAAGACCCTGTGAGACTGCCACAACGCCTGATATAGTTTATAGTATCTGTGTATCTACAAAAGTGTGTGGATTGTGCTCTCAGAGCTGTGGTACTGTATCTCACAAAACACTGCATGTAACCTTTAGAACATGAAACCACGTGAAGAGCAAGTGTCTAAATATTTTCAGAGCAACTATACATGGGAGGGCCGGATTGGACAAAGGATTGTGGGAGTGATCTACAGGCTGGGAGGCCTCAGACAGGGGCACATGTCAGCACAAAGGAGTGTGGGAATATGAAGCCATGTTACCAGAGAACGCCATTCAACAGAAAGATGGCTGACGGCAAATTCTGCTGCGCTTTGTTGCTTTGCACACAAGCTCTATTTACTATTAGCCTTATATTCTCTTTCTGAGAACAGAAGGAGGAAAAGTTTGTTTTGCTGCAAAAGCAACTATACATCAGATCAGCACTGTCTCAGCACTGTATGTCCATCACCTGCAATGTTTCCTCAACATTGTTATAAAACACTTCTAAGAGTGTCTGCTGTTATGAGAAAAAAAGTTGATCCTGGAAGTTACGGTTGAAGCGGGCACATTTGTCACTGTTCTTCACCGACAGACTGGATCAGCATCAAGAGTCTTCATATAAAAAAACCCCAACCATTTGGCTTTGAGGGCTGAGGCACTGCGTGAATGATTGAAGTGCATTCTGGATACTCACAGGACACCGTGTGATGCTCTGCTCCCATTGGCTCATGCTGACGCTTTCTTCCAGGGTGGTGCATTTCTTTAACACCAGATCCCAGCCGCAGTACGGATCCCTAGCTCCCACACAGGCACTGAGAGAGAGAAAGAGAGCAGATGCTCATCATGATACAAAATTTATGGCACCATTAATCACTGAGAGGAGACAAAAAGAAGAGCAGAAGTGAAGAGGTCGAGTAACAAGAAATCCAATTTTGACAGAACTGACAGCTTCCTACTCAATCCAAAAACATCATATATTGACATTGAACCATAAATGCCGATTATGAAAGTTGATAGGAGAAACTTGAAGACTTTAACCATGAGAAACCTGAAACAAGAACAATTAGGAACAATCGCATTGTTCATAAATAGTGCAGCGTGATTAATCATATCTAAAATGCTATGCTTGTTTGCATAGTTGTGTGTTATCTGTGTGCATTTATTAGGTGTATATATATATATATGAAGACACACACATGCAGTATATATTTAAAAATATTTACATGCATTTATTAGTGCTGTCAAACAATTAATCACAATTAAATGACTCCAAAATAAGATTTTGTTTACATAATACTATATGCATGTGTGCTGTGTATATTTATTATGTATACATAAACACACAAACACATGCATATATTTATATTTCAGAAAAGCTGGTTATGTTTATATATTAAATATATTTATCTATAATATAAAGTATATAAATATAGACACATAAATATGTAAATGTTTTCAAAATATATAATGTATGTACGTGTATTTACATGTCTATATTTATATTCATATAACTTATATTATAAATAAATAAATACATTTAATATATAAAATTAACATATTTCCTAAAATATACAGTATATCCAAAAAATAGGATCAATTGAATTTACAATTTTTTTTAAGTGGCTGCAATAAATTTATTTTAGCTAACATATTCAGTTGACTTTCAACTAAATTTGTTTACTTAAATGTAGCTAAAATAAATTGTTTCCAACTGCTTTAAAAAAAAATTATTTTGGATTTGATTAATCGTGAACAATAATAATAATAATAATAATAATAAAAATAAAGATAAAATAAGAAAATTAAAATAAATAAAATAGAATAGAATAAAATAAAATAAAATGGAATAATTGATATTTAATTGTAAAGGCCCACTAAAAATGCACTGTTACTGGCTGTGTGTAGCACCTACAGCTCATCCTTTTGAAGAAGACCATGAGCAAGCATAACAGGAGTTAAAAAGAAGCTTCACTATTTCACATGCAGAAAGAACATTTACACCAAAGTATTAAAGGAGGGTTGAAAAATCATCATGCAAATTAAATTCGGACACTGAATAAAACAAAAAAAGCTAAATAACTTCATAAGTGTACCTCTGGGAAATAAACAGAATAGTAAAAACATATCATATGAGTCCTTTAAATAGTTAAACACCTTAAAGAGCACAAATGCTATTGCTTGCTTTGGCATAACTTAATCTGGCAATATTTCCCTTGAGTGCTGGAAATAACTTTCATCAGAAACAGAGAACAGCCCTGAGATGCAACAAATACATTTTCAAACTCATTGAGGACTATCATTAGCGCGGATGCAAAAATGAAGCCGAGCGATCAGTGCCGTAAAACATGGAGCGCAGTGACACGGCAACGTGAATCTCAGCAGTGTAAACCAGGCACTTTAAAACAGCCCTGTTATGGCATGTGGCTGTTTATTCAAATAAAATTTGCATATATTCCCCCTTTTTTGGTGTCAGAAAGTATAGAGGTGTGAGTAATTGACCTCTCCCAATCTTTAACCGCTTAAGAGGATGGAAAAAAGCTCATCAGGCAAAACTCAGCTCATATTCACATAACTCAGCGCTTTTCATTGGGATGCAAATGGAGAGAGATGATGAACAGGCTGCCATCTCCTCTTATGAGCAGAGATTAGAGAAGTGCTCTTGATATGAAGGCCTGGAGGCACAATGTCAAACACGATGATTGTTCTTTGTTGCCCTCTGGCAGAGGATCTTTGTGACATTACGTTTATTCTTGTGCAGTGAAAAAAAATTAGGTTGCCGGAATGTATGCGCTCGTAAGATTAGTAGTATCATTTATCTTGCCAGGAATCAAAACTGGTATTATTAAAAGCAAACGTGAAATGACACTTGCATTTAACTTAACACATAAAACATGACATTTACAAGGAAAACGAATGGGTAGCACTTCACAATACGGTTCTGTTTGTCAACATTAGTTAATGCATTAGATGTAATAATAATTAGAATTTAATCATTTAGGATAACACATGTTTTACGGTTATATTAATTAAGTACATATTAATGCCTTATTCTACATCCCTAATTCTACCTAATATCTAAACATATCAACTACTTTACTAACTATTAATAAACAGCAAATTAACAATTAATTGAGGGAAAAGTCGTAGTTAATAGTTAATAAGTGATACTGAATTAATAATTAAAAGACAGGGTGACACTATTAACTAGTTGCTTAGTAGCATGTCTATTATTAACACATTGGTTGTTTATTAGTAGCACATATTCTGCATGTTTATATTCCACAGGGTGGGCTATTTATATGGATACACCTTAGTAAAATGGCCACCATGGTCACCACCCATCTTGAAAAGTTTCCCCCCCTCACATATGCTAATGTGTATTAACAGGAAGTTAAGATCACCATCATAAGATTCCCATTTTATTAAGATGTATCCATATAAATGGCCCACCCTGTACATCCCTAATCCTACCCAATAACTAAACAACTAAAGATATACCTTACTATTAATAAGGAGCAAATTAGGAGTTTATTAATAAATGCCGTAAAATGGTCCACAGTCAACAAATTTAACACATTTAATCGTATCGAAAAGAGTGATCAAAACAAAAAAAAACTGGTGTAAAAAAGCTGTAGCCTTGGATTTAAGAGTTTATTAGACTGTGAAGAATAGGATTCATTGATATATGTTAATACTTGTTTTCCCATGGCCACATAGTCTTTGAAAACAAAATAAGAAAAGATGTATCAGGTGCAGAAAGTTGAAATTTTGAAAAACAAGTTGACAAAATGAAAAAGAATGAAGGATGTGTCAAGCTCCAAAAAGGACAAAAAACTAAAACAACTGAACTATCCTAAAAGGGTATATAATCTGTTCATTATAGGTTTTAACCAGGTTAGACGCCATATTGAATTTAACATGGATGCGGCTTACATTGTTTACAATGGAATGGATTGTATAAAGGTCATATCATTTTTCAAAAACTGATGTATTTTGGGAAATGCATTTCGTCAGCTAAACAATCAGCATGTTGTTAAATCTATTGAAAGCACTGTACTTCTATCTCTTTTCATTCCTATTAAATTTTGGTGCTAGTAAGGTCTAATTTCATCTAGAAATAACACCTTTTGTGTTCAGTTTTTGACACAACGCTTAGTTAAATGATGACATTTTCATTTTTGGAAAGTTGTATAACTATCTACTGAGAAGCAGCCGTACTCACTCTCTAGACTTGTGGAAGTTGCAGCGCATCAGGGGGATTTTGATGACCTGGTCTCTGACTCCCACAAATAGCTCACTGCGGCTGTGAAGTATGAGAAGGCTGCGGATTGGCTGTCTCCTCTTTTGGGGGAAAAGCTCAATCTCATCCAGCAAACAGCTGCGTGCGGTCTGGTTCAGCGGAGAGAGCACCTTCCTAATAGTGCCGTAATCTAGAAAGCAGAAAGAGAAATTTGAGAACAAGAGAGAGGGGGGAAAGAGTGAGGAATCAGTTTAGGTGATCAAGTGGGGCATCTCTGATGACCTGGGGAGATTGAAAGGAAATGATGTCAGAGAAAGCAGCAGTGGAGAATGACCTCAGATCTCTCCTATCACATGAAAATTCTATAAAGTGCTAGTCTGCCACCTGGGCTGTCAACTTAAATATGGATGTGCTATTTGGATCAGAAAGGGCAAAGAGGGCGGACTGACTACTCTCCAGAGAAGATTCATTATCTTCTTCAAAGGGTGGCTTTTGTGCAGTTGAAAGGAGGGCAGAATTATCAGCTGAATCACCTTTTGAAAGTTACACGTGTGGTCTGCGAGTCAATGGAAGACATTCATTGGTCTCATAATGTCACAAAGAGTGAACTGGATTGGTTTGATAAGCTATTAAATATCTATTTTATCCTTGCAGTAGTTGCTGTTATTCTTCTGTTTGCTCCAAAATGGCCTGTCAGATGTTTTAGAGGAGCCATACAACATGTGGGGCTATGAACTTTTAGATACTACAAGAGCCACTGATTAGGTCCCTGCTCTTGTCAAAACAGGCTTCAGTACTCTATTTCATTCCATTCGACTGTGAAATTCCAGCTACGTTCCTCACACTTCAAGCTATTATTGCCTGGCATGAATTGAATTGAGGTTAACTTTATAAACATGGTGCATTAAAGGACTGTTTGCCATAGCAGAGGATTTATCTTTTTGCGTCTCGCAAAAATGTTAATCTTGAGTGCATGTCATTATCCTGGAATATATGGCAAGTGACTGCGATATTGAGCATTAAATGATTAATTCATCATTTACTCATCCTCATCCTGTTCCAAATGTGTATGACTTACTTTTTATTTTGGAACATCAAAAGAAAGATTAAAATAGTTTTAAAAAGCCAGTTTTCCATACAATTAAAATTAACACGGATTCAAGTTTTGAATTGCCAAAAGGTGCAAAAGTGCTATATAAAAGTATCATAAATTGATTCATAAGATGTGAACACAATATTTTGTCATATGAGAGCTTTGTGTGAGGAATACACCAGTGTTAAAACTATTGGTGTCAAATGATTAATCATAATTTATCGCATTCCAAAATAAAAGTTTATTGTTTACATAATATATGTAAAGTGAGTTTGTATTTATACATACATAATAAATATACACAGTATATAAACATATATTTTGTTAACAAAAATATTTATTTAGGATGCGATTAATCGCATTAATTATTAGACAGCACTTGTTAAAACTAATAAAAAAAAATTCCAGTAATTAAAAAACGGAAACGGAAGCACTGCGATGTAAAACCGAGTTGCGGCTTCTTGGCTGACTTCTGACTCGACGTACGATGTATTACGCAACTTAATCACAAGTCAGCTATTCCTTTACCAGAGTGAAATGAAAGATATTACTACTGTAGTCTGAAAATATTTACACCAAACATTGATGTCTAAGCAGAGAAGTTGAGATGTCTAATCTGTGAATAAATCTTTCTTTTGAGTCAAATCTCTTTTAAATGAAATGAAAAGTTAAACCATTTCAAAACGTTTTTCCTTTTAAGTTCTAAAGGACTTGGTATACGGAGAATGGATTTTTTTGTAAGACCGGGAGCCATTTGTGAGCATTCAAATTCTTATTTTTCGTTGCCACAAAGAAATAAAGTCATACAGGTTTGAAATGACATGACATTTTTGACAATGACATTTTTTGGGCGAAAAATACATTTTATACTTTTTTTGCTGTTCTATTCCTTTTTTCCCTCACTGTCAGACTAGAGAGCTATTGTGTATTCTCTTAAATCAGCATGAGGCTCTGACTTTCTTATTATCAAAAACAGTTGGCGCATTACTGAAATAAAACCAAAGTCACGCTGCTCGCCCAATTAGCAAACAGCTTTTAAGCCCTGACTGTCCCGTGTGTTTATGTTAAACAATTTAACAAGTGTCTCCTTCCCTTTAATAAGTGTTTACTTTATACCTTTCTTTAACAATTAATTTAATTTCTGTTGACAGGTAACAAGATGTTCAGTGTTTTTTAGCAGTGCACAGGCCAGAGCAGACAGACTTGGAGACTTGTGCATCTGGATAGCAAATGACAGCTTACAGTACATTTTTTTCCCTATGTAAGCACATGCTGCCTTTGATGTTTTATCGCTGCTATGTGTCTATTGCCTTTATTCAGCCTGGTGTCCAACTGTTGCTTGCTTCAAAGACCAATGATTCAAGTGGACCACCAATTACTAGAGTCAGTTTTCCCTTGTGTCTCCCTTATGGCAATGCAGAAGTCTTCACTCAACAAAGTTCTGATGGTAAAAGTAATATTCTAATAAGCTGTGGGTTTAATGAGAAGTCGGCCACCTGGGAATCTCTGACAACTTTCATATTACAGGCTTTAATGCTCATTTCAGATTTGTATTTTTTTTTTTAACTATCCACTATCTTGATTTCTGTTTGTTAGAGACCCATATCTGTTTTCAGTGTGCATCAACGGACAGACTTATATATGTTTGTGTACTTACATTACCGTTCAAAAGTTTGAGGTTCACTGTAAAAAATAACTGTGATTTTAACTGTGAAAATGCTACAGTAAAAACCTGGTTAATGGTAAATTCCTGTAAAATTTAAAGGGAAACGGGATATTACAGGGAATATTTACATAATATCAGCTGATGAAATTACAGTATTTAACTGTAAATGTAAAATAAAACCGTAAAACCTAAAATGTTGTTACTGTATTTTTTACGGACGAATTCCATAAATTTTACAGATTTTTTTTACAGTGTTGTTTGAAAAGTATTCTCAAAGACTCACCAATGCTACATTTATTTAAATGAGAAGAAATAAATACAGTAAAAGCAAGATATTATTACAATTTAAATAACTGTTTTCTATTAGAATATATTACATAACAATTTAATTTATTCTTGTGATACGGGGCTGAATTTACTACAGTGTAATGTAATTTTCAACTTTATGAACAAATGATCTTTTCTATTTTTGACTGAGGGGGAAATGAGCTTCTACACTATTGAGATCACTCACTATTAGCATTTGCAGTTCTGCAGAAAGTAGTGTGCTATTAGTAGACCATCTTATGCTGCGACTCCATTAACCTTCATCAGTAACGTATATCTAATGTGCTGCTAATTTTAGACTACATTAAATGGGCATAAATGTTAACACTATGCATGTACAGACCTCTTGCTTTTTCTATGTAGAGGCGATGCGGTACTATACCTGTTGCAAGATAAATGATGTGATAGAGCATGTCTTTGCCCTGCACTACATCCACGGCCACATGGGAGAAACGGACGTTATCCTCCATGAAGTATGGCACAGGAACAACAGGCTGCACCACCTCGTGCATCAGAATGAACTTCTGAGCGTCCTGCAAATTCCTCTCCGTTAAGTTCACGTAGGAGCCGTAATCTATAGTGCCACACTGAGAAAGAACAAGAGAGATACAAACAGGGAGACGCTGATATATATATAAAAAAAGAATCAACGGTCTGTGAAGAAATGCAAAAAAAAAAAGTCACTAAAAGCTGTTGGTCTGAAGAACCCATTTGTTGTATGAAATCATGATCATTTCTTCCACAGAAAAAGGATTTAGAAATCTGGCTAGCAGTTGTTTCCCTACTGTTTTCCCTCCCTGAATCAGATTTTATATGGAGAGACAAATTAGCTGGCCTCACAAAACCTGCACTCTCTCTTGGATCACATAGAATCAACATCAATCAGCTGGAGATCAACGCAGGCATAATTCTACTCAAATGGGGTGCATGTTGGTCTTTCAAGAACAGAATATACTGTACGACAAGCCATTTCCCATCAATGCTGGAAGCCATAAAATTGAAGCTGGTAAATCTGGCCCCAACAACATGGACAAATGCTTGATGAAGATGTCACAGCGAGCTGGATAAAGTGGATCTCCTGTGCATCATGAATCCTTGTGCTTCAAAGAGAAAAAGAATGAAGTGAAAGACTTTCACGTGGACTTCGAAAACTTAATTATCAGGTCGCAGAGATCAGCTTCAATAAGCCAGGCGGGAAAGTCTGATTCAGCTGATCCAAAAAAGAAGTCCATGCTGATCAGACAGTTTTTAAAGGGTTTAGATATGGTAGTCAAGTCATTTTAATGGGGTCATTACCAGGCACACACAGAATCTGCACCCAATTTCAACCGAAAGCGTTGAAGATTTACAAAGAATCTGAACACAAGCATCTGGCCCTTGTGTTTCTTATTAGAAGTAAGATGTAATTGAACTGGTTTTTAAGAGTAAAGAATTTCACCCAAAATCAGTTTGGAAAATGTAAATAAAAAGTCCATCTGGGCCTGGTCATGGATGCCACGTTTCATGAAAACACATTTAATGGCTTAAGATTAACCTTCAGCAATTTAGACACAGATACATTCCTTCATTCTGACCACTAGAGTTTGACCACGATTTCTGAAGAAAGTCTTAAAACTATTCACTTCAGACTCAGTCTACAGTATGTGGAGTTTCTGGCAATACTCCACAAGAGATGAATACTGGTTTTATTAGCTCTTATCGTTGTAATTGTCCAGCCAAAAATGTTATAAGCTGGCAACTTTATTAATAAATTCATGAGCATTACAAAGACATGGAAATGGAGGCAAATTAACGACCATGAGAGAGGCTTGAGGAACCATGACCTGATCCGTCTCTCCTTCGCTATCATCGACAATATCAGATCTGGGTTTTGGATAATTGGACAGTGCTCAGAAAAATAAAAATTCACCTCACATATTCGAATAATCAGGCAATAAAACCAAAAACATCAGTCACCATCTCGTTTTAATTGGGCACACATAGGTGGTAGTTGAGGTGAGAAAGTCAATTATTTTTTGGTTGTTTACCGCTGGAGTGCTGCCAACAGAAAGAGACCTGACGCTTTTCACAAATACCGTATTATTTGGCATTAGAGCAGCAGAGACACAAATCCTACAAATTATTATTGTTATTAAACTAGAATTAAATGGAGGTACTTTATAATATATGGTGATTTTGACCTGTCCCATTATTTTGGCATGTTAATGAAAAGCAAGTAAAATATTTATATTACTAACAAATTTTAATTACCTCCTACTGCACTGTGAAAAGCACAATGTGTGTGTGTGTTTGCTTATTTTTACACATATTGTTGGTGACTGGTGTTTTTTTTTTATCCACCAATTGCTCCAAAGCTACACTACTGTTCCAAAACTTGGGGTCAATAAGATTTTTAATACTATTAAAAGAATAAAATATATATATATAAACTACTGTTAAAATGTAATACTGTACAATATTATTATAAAAATATATATTTTCATATATTTTTTAATGTACGGACGTGGCGCAAAGCTAAATCATGAATAAAGAAATGAAGAAACATATTTTTATTAAACAGTACTGAAAAACATTGAAAAATGTTGTGCTGCTTAATATTTCTGTAGAAACTGTGATACCTTTTTAGAATTTGTTGATGAATGTAAAGTTCTATCCTTTGGAACTGTATAAATGTCTTCATTTATTATATCTTACATTTTTTTCTTCTGAACAGAAAAATCATATACATATGGTACTATAAAAAAATAACAAAAAGCACTCAACAAATCCTGTTAAAAGGGTCTCATTAAATAAAGGAAAATATGAAGAGGATGACGAAGAGGATTATGATCAACATTCTCTGAAGGTTAAGCACCTCCTTTCACTGACCATTTGAGAGTTTCAGGCTCTGTTCTGCACCCTATTTGTGGAAAGTGCCACTTAACTTTTAAAGCAGATGGAGCGAATGCATACTGTCCGTAAAAGTGACTGTCATTTTCTGGGTGCTTACCTGAAAGTCAGGGTTGGGATTGGGGTAGGGCAGCCAAGCGGAGCGTGAGTTCTCCTGGTACTTGAAAGGCCCACTGAACACTTGGGTAATAGCGCTCAGATTGAAGACGCACACTGCTGATGCGGCAATGCTGTTACTGAGAACAGAGTCAGATGTAGGCAGTCAGCACACACAAACACACACACACACTGACAATCATTAAAGCATTGTGGATCATAATATGAAAAATGGATCTGTCTATGGCTAACTGTGATACAGATCACACACTACCAGAGAGATACGAGCAGGTAAGCAAAATACTAAACAAAAAAGGCAAATGTATAGTGTTAAAATGAGTGCCCTCACAATAAAACTATGCAAGTAAAAAGCTTTCGCTGAGAGCGCAGATCACAAAATTGAGATTCTGCAGGAAATAAATGGTCATAAGCTGACTTTTCTGAACATAACAGCGGATATCGTAAAGGGGTCATACGACCCAATATGTGTTACAAGCTCTTTAGATTCCTAATGTTGGAAAGACTAAAGTCTCAAAACCAAACAGATATTCTTTATAAAAGTTTTGACTTGTACACACCCCCATAAAACGGCTTGTTTAAACATGCCCCCAATTTTCTACGTCACTGTGTGGGTTTATTTTCGTAACACTGCCCAAATGTTTACACAAAGAAATAAGACAAAGCTATTATTCTCGCTGTAGTGTTTATGTCTGCGCCATGTTCTGGAGACGCTGAAAATGAAGCGACTTTGTCTGTGCTTCCAAAGGAGGACACAATTAGAAATCAGTGGTGAAGCTGTATTTACAATACTGTTCCAGAACAGTGTGTTCAGCGTATTTACAGAGGACTGATTCCTAAAACCTGCAGAGCGTTTTTTCAGAAAATTGAGCTTCGTACAAACTGACCCGTTTCAGGAAGGCGGGGCTTAGAGGAGAAACAATAATGTACAGTATGTGGAAAATAATGTGTTTTTTAAACTTAAACCTCATAAACACATTCCATTACAACAAATACAGAAAATAATGTTATTTTTTGCAACATCATATGTCCCCTTTAAAGCTGTGTGTCGTGATCAAAAGGTGCTTTACTCACACATTAGTGGTGAAAATCCCATAGAGAAGCTCGAGTTCAGGCAGGAAAAAGGTTCCCTGCAGCTCGTTGTAGTTGAATGGAATCTCGCCCGGCCGTGAGCAATTAAGCCTGGCCTTCATAAAGGTGGTCCAGGTGTCCTCCAGCAGAAAACGGCCCCCGATGTCGTTCTTGCAGACGCGGGCGGCACGAGAAAACACCGTCCGGCCGCAGTCGTGCTCCACGGCATTTTCACGGAAGAAGAAGTAGGTAAAGTTGCCGATGTCATAGGAGGAAACGAAGTTGGGCTCTGAGTTTGACAGAAACGGGGGACAGATGACAGTGATTAATAACGGATTGCATGGAGCAGAACCACTGGCCCGTCGAGATGCATTTATTAATCTTATGCTTAGGTAATGGATGAAGTCATTTGTCATGGGAGAAGAGAAAGGTTATGGTGAGAAACGATCAAAGCGAGCTTGCTCGTTTAATTATCGTTCTCCGTTCAAAACAGACGAATACATGAGCCTCTCAAAGGCAAAAAGAGCAACCAGCATGGCTAGCTTCGTAAGATTCAAAGTGAGGAGGTGGATGTGATTGACAGCGAATTCATTTTCTTTTGTGGCGAGGAGCTTTGCACATTTGCACAACATGAAGGAAGAAAAATCAATTGGAAAAAGATAATGTAATGTAAATGTAAATCAGGTGAAATTCTTCTCTGTCAAGATTTTCTGATAATAATTTTTAAACCCATCAGCTCAGGCAGTTTTTTATCCATTTGGACAATGATGTTTAGGTTTGGAGAATAGATCAAGGTCTACAGTTAAAGGGATACTCAACTATGTTTTGAGGAATATCTCAAGTGTTTTTTATAGTGCTGTCAAACAATTAATATTGATCCAAAATTTTTTTGTTGTTGACATAATATATGTATGTGTACTGTGTATATTTATTATGCACATGTAAATACACACATACACAGTATATAATTTGAAAATATTTACATGTACAGTATAAAAAATAATTTATTTATTTATATTCTTATATTTAATATTATATATACATATTTAATCTATAAACATAACATATTGTTCTTAAATATATACATACATGTGTTTATACATACATATTGTGAAATCTACATTTTTGGGGTGAACTGTTCCTTTAAGATGGGTCAATTTTGTTTTTGTGACAAAATCTAATATCATAATGCAGGAAAAATAAACCAGATGGAATTACTAAAACTGTGTTCATTTTTTGTAGTGTTGTTCATCCTTTTTATTGATAATTACATGTTGCATATTCCACTAATTTTGCCTTATGCTAATTTGTCTACATTCAAAAATGTTGTACCAAAACAGTCAAACTAGCGCATTTATTTTAAATCTGCACATTTACTTGTAAAGCTATATTTGCAGTTAGTTTTGTAATGATGTTTGAACCCTTATCAGAAAAGACATGCGGCCTATTTTTATCTTGTGAACCACCGGTTGAGAACTGCATTAATTGACCAAGCAGAGTTCTTCAAAACAGATGCTAAGTTTAAGTGCTACTTAAACTTACAAAATTTCATCATTTACACCTTCTTTTGTTGTTCAGAAACTCAAATATGGAACATAAAAGCTAACGTTAGGCAGAACCATACTGAATCAGTAACCAGACACTTTTATTACATTGTTTCTTCATACAATAAAAGTGAACAGTGATGGAGGCTGCCATTTTGCCTAATATTTACATTTGTGTTAAAGAAAGAAATTCATGCAATTTTGAAATGACTTGAAGGCGAGTAAATGATTTAGATGAACTGCACCTTTAACAAAACAACATCTGCCACATTTTCCAAAAACCAATTAGTTGTTTGATTGCTAATAATGACTTCTCGTAATGTCATAATTAAATGAAATATACTTTATACAATACCATTGAGCCATTTGGAGTTGTATTGAGCTGTGCGCAGAGGAGGAAGTCCTCCCAGACTGCGGTAGATTGCCGGGTCCCTGCCGGAGAAGTCCATGGCTGTGGCGGCATACAGCTCCCCGCTGGAAGTAATGAGGGCAGTCGAATTATGCAGAGGGTTATAGGGGCACCGTGCCATCCCACTGATTTGATCATGGACCTCAGTCAGGTTATTCAGCTGTGCAGAGAAACAGAGATTGAATTCAGACACCCTGGAATTCATATACCTGAAAGGTATATATCTTAGCAAATACAAACTGAATACAAAAAAAACATTCTACCGAGACCTTAAATAATTTTGAATGCGCTATTAGTTTGTTTTGAGTCTGAACACAGAAATACGTCCAAACGTCTCCACGGTTGAAAATCTCGAAGATGTTGTAATTTTGTTTACGCGAGGCGCTAATGTGGCATTGAAAACTATTTTACCATTCAAATTATTTATTACTGCGGAAACGCTCTGCCTACTTCCACCCGTGTTGTGTGCTATTTTGTGAGACGGCAAAAATGTTTATCTCATTACTTGGTTGTCACGCCTAGTGGCGGCTGCAATAGCTAAATGCTAATCGTTCGCAACACACCCATTTTGTCCTTATGCACAGTACGGCAAATCCTTGATTCTTGCACAGCATGACATTTAGCCAGCAATGGAAGCTACCATGACAGAGAGGTAATTTCCATTTGTATACAATAAGCACAAGGGATATGCTACCAAAGAAAGCGAGTATGACTTTTCGTGCTGGTCCAAGTTTTTTTAACCGATTTCTGCTCCTTCACGCGGATAATCTGGGACATCCAGAAAATTGTTCATCTGAACTACTAGAGAAGCCATTAATGAACCATATAGGGTTTAAAACAGTGGTTCTCAACCTCGCCAAATTTCCAAGAGAGCCTTAAAGTGACCAAACAAGCATAGAAACGAGCTAAAACAGAGGTAGGGAATGTCAGTCCTGGAGTGCCGATGTCCTGCAGCCTTTCAGGCCAACCCCAATCAAACACACCTGAACATTAATCAAGGTCTTCAGGATTACTAAGGGTACAGGAAGGAGAGTTTTTTTCAGGTTTGGAGCTAAACTCTGCAGGACATCGGCACTCCAGGACGTTGCCTACCTCTGAGCTAAAACAACTAAAATCTACATATTTCTTTATCTTCCCATTAGCAATAATTTTTTGTCTTTCAAAAAAAAAAGGATTGCCGTTTCTTGGAAAACCTGGATGTATGAGAAAGTCTAATTTTAAAAGTGTGATTTTTGGACCTGGAAAAGTCTCATTTGTATTGTATTATTGTATTATCACTGCAAAACATATTTTTTTTTCTCTTCTTAATTAACTACTTCTTAATTTTTGTTTTGTTTTCTAAACGTTCTTTACATTTTCACTAAAACACAATGAGATATGCACATTTACTTGGGAAAGGAAATTCCCTCAGATATTAAGTCTTGTTTAAAATTTGAAATGTATCAAAATGTAAAGATTTGCATAAAATAACTCCTTCCCCCACACACAATTTCTTAAATATTGATATTTATTAAAAAAAACAAGACTAGTAATAACTACTAGATATAATTTATATACATTTCTAGGTAATTTTACCTGTCAAATAAATGTATCTTGATTTTTAATATTTATACATTTGCAATGAAAAACAATAAAGAATTTTTCACAAGGTAGAGGATTTGAAGAGCTGTTAGTGCTGTTTCCTTTTAAAGCACAGCCAAATCCTGTTCATCATATTTAAAAATGAGATAAAATTTGGCATCAAAAACAGCTTCTGTTATAATGATGCTCCTACCTTCCATATGCATCTGGTATCTGTTACCGGAAAAATGACAAGTGAATGGTTTTCGAATTGAGCAATACATCTCAAGCAGCAGTAAATTTATCTATGCAGCTCGAAATGTCATGCCTTCAGTGACTAGCTTATTTTTGTACCAGGAAATCTGACATACTGCATTGTGCTCAACCCTATCAGTCTGTCCCGAAGGCGGATTAGATCCTGTGTGGCCTCTCTTGAATGCTTTTATCTTACATGCAGCTGACGGCCACAACACTTGCCCTGTGTAATCAATGTAAAGGGGGATTATCCTTGATGTTGGCTCGAAGAAAACCTCCGCCAATGGCTGGAAGTGTCTCGGCTTCCTTCTGGACCCGGAGCCCATTTAGCTGGCAATAAAGTCAGGCGAATTTGCATGTTTGGCAAGGCGAAGCAGTCTTTTGAAGCGTTAGTGCCAGGGAGATACTTCTCCCCGAGCCAACGCCTGAACGGATGTGCCTTTTCTTGGGTGTGAAGAAAGATGAAAGGCGTTTATTGATGGAACACCTTCTGACAAATAGCACTCGGAAGCCTTCGCAGATTTGAACACGCTACCCATAATGCACATTAATGGAAAGGGTTGAAAGACGCCTCTTCAGGAGACCGGCAGCTGTGTTTGAGCGGCACTACAACCTCGATAGGCGCTTGTTTAAAGATGCGGCTTTACTGGCGCCGTTACAAGGACAAGGCCGAGACTTTTCGCTCGTGCCTTCCTGGCTGTGCTAAGTCCTTTCCTGCTGGCACGAGGTACTTATAACGCTAAATCCCTGGGGTGATTTAGCTTTGAGTCAATAATTCCTGCCATCCTTCAAAGATCCACTGAGGAGATGATTGCCATCGTACGCGAATCGACTGTCATCATCATTATCAGGTTTGAGGAAAGGATAGAAGAGTAATCCAGTCATTCAAATTCAGGGATTCGAGCACAAGAGACTTACATGCATGAATGAAAACTAGGAGATGTGAGGGGGAATAATGGGGGTTGTCAGTAAATGTGCTTGGCGGAGATGCTTATCTTTCAATCAGCCGCTTTGAGTGGCGTTTATTGCGATAGGTGGCAACTATGGTATGGAAAAATTAGTCAAAGATAAAGCGCAAACACTCGCACGACACCTGCATAACAAGTGTGAACTTGCCCCAAAGGACGAGAGACTTACAACTTCCTATTTTATTAGAAAAAACGGGCCTTGGTTGTTATTGTTGTTGTTCTTTTGTCTAGATCTCAAGAAAGCTTCTTCTGAGGTGAAGCATGAACAAAAGTTTATTGAAATAAACCACAGGCTTTTTTTGAAATACCACATGCTATGCTACACAACCCACGCAACGATGAAAATGTCAAAGGAGGTCAATGTGGGAGAGGGAACTTGGGACGAAGCTAGCATAATATCAGGTCAGAAGGTCAGTGCATTATATTAAGTGCATTGATGCGTTTGCGTTACCGTGCGGTTGGTGCAAATTGGAGTGAATGCATTTGTTCCGCATGTAAACAGCCTGTCGCCGTTGACTAGCAGAACACGGATGTAATTCTGGCACTCCTCCTGTGAAAAAGACACAAGGGAAGATGTGTAAGCAGTAGAAAAAATGTTGACTATTAGCATTACAAATGCAAAATTGAGCCAACCCAGAAAAATGTGTGGGCAAAATCATAACACACTATAAATATAAAACCCATTATTGGGATGGTCCACCCAAAAATTCTAATTTTGTCATTTATTACTTACCAGTGAGACATTTATTCTTCGGAGCATAAATTTAAATATTTTAGCTGACATCTGAGAACTTTCTGACCCTGCATAGACAGCAACGAAACTGACACGTTCAAGGCCCAGAAAGGTAGTAAAAACATCATTAAATTGTGACAAATTGTGGTGGTTCAAACGTAAGTTTTTGAAGCTATGAGGATACTTTTTGCACGCAAAGAAAACAATAAAAAACTATTCAACAATTTATTTTCTCATCAAAAATATCTTAATTTCAGTTCCAAAGATGAACGAAGCTCTTGAAGGTGGATTAAATATTGACAGAATTTACATTTTTTGGTGATCTAACCCTTTAAAAGCTAATCAAAATTTTATTTTAGAATTCTCACTTATAGAACTAGCCTGAAAAATGGAAAATTAAAAAAAAAAAAAAAATCCTTGAGTGACAATGATTTCTAATCATTTATTCAGTTTAAACTTTTTTGATAATCATTTAGATCTTATTGGGTATTAACCTATATTATGCACCGCACATTGGCCAACAGCTGTTGTTTTAATTGTGCTCTACAAATAAAGAGACACTGGCCTTTCCAATAAAGAAGAAAAGATTTGTCATCTTTTCTATTTAATGGCAAATTTCAACCACATTTATGAGATTTGATTTGAATGATGTTTTAATATGAAATCTTTCCAAATGTAATCTTTGTAAAAAAAATTTAAATAGTTCTAAATATGTTTCTCCAATGTCATAGGTAGAAGTTATATTAGCAAAAATAGTCTGTCTTCTTTCTAAAATGATTAGTGCGTGAACTGGTTACTCTTAATGGGACTTTGGGCCAATTCCAGAAATTCAAAGCCTTTATAGTACAAAAGCTAGTTTACATTTGTCTTCCAATCAGATTTTCTGCTATATTATACCAGCTGCAGGATTACTTGAACCGTAACGCTTTAGTTTGGTGTGTTTTTACAAGGCTTTTTGAGAATTTAGGAGCCAGTAAATCAGTCTTGTCTCAAGTACTTGAAACCCTGTCGCCCCGTCTCACTCTCTGTTGATTTAAAGGTGTTCCAAGGCAGTGCTTGAGGGGGTCAACTTTATTTGCTCATCAGAATGGCTGTTAACTCGAGAAGCCGTTCATTTCCCTGCACTAAGCGGAGTCCTGAAAAGAAAAGAATTATTTACATTTACTAATGCAATTTGCCTGGGGGGGCAGTGCTTTGCTGTATGCGTAAATAAACGGAGATTTAATATGCCTACCATATCACGGTGTGACATGTTTATGAAAACCCCTGACTGATGGCTACACTCCATAGTGTAATATGGTGGCTGCTATGCACTGTTTGCATTACAAACAATACTAAGTCGACAGAACACCATTCACTCCATCAAACACTTTCCTTTGTTCTTGAAATAACAGACTTAAGGAAACCAGATGCAGTCGTTGAAAGAGACAATTACTCACAGAATTCAATTAAAGATAATGTTTTGTAAAATAATAATGCAAAAACCTTTTTATATTTCTTTGTGAAACAACCAGGAATAGTTTGCTTATAAAAAAAATGTAAATTATGTCCTTACCCTAACGTTGTTCCATTCTCATGACTTTCTTTCTTCTTTGGAACACAAAAAAGGGATTTTAAAGAATCAAACTGGTCATTCTTTTGAGGACTAAGGCTTTCAAGCTTCATAAAGTATCACCATACTATGCTAAATTTCAAATCTTCTGAAGCTATATGAAATTATGAGAGACTACGTTTCTGGATCTGGGATCGTTTCAATTGTGTTGCTGTCAATGGAGGGTCAGATGGCTCTCTGATTTCATCAAAAATATCTTAATTTGTGTTCTGAAGATGGACAAAGGTCTTAATGGTTTGGAACGACATCCGGCTAAGTAATTAATGACAGAATTGTCATTTTTGTGTGAACTAACCCTTTCATTTTAATTGCATGGAAAAGAACAACCAGCACATCATTTAAAATACATCCTTCAGTATTCCTCAGAAAAAAGAACGTTTTTTTGAAAAAATATTCTTTTTTTTATGACGATGAACTAATACTTTACAGATATTTTGAGCTACAGTACCACATGTTCAGCCCATGCAGCAAGACTCCACAATTGCAAGCACGTTACGACAACCTCCTCCTGCAATTCTGAATTACAATCACATGTTGCTCACAGTAATCCATCTTCTTCCGAGCTTCAAACCACGTTTCACAAGCGAATTAAAAAAACACTCGTGGGGCTGTTCGCACAGGCTGAGAACGCACTGGGACCGCTAGAAATACACCTTTGGTTTGGGCCCAGGCTGGAAGGATGGCCGGCAATCCCAAACACAGTCCCTATACAGCTCCCATATGACTTAAAATGGCTCAGCTCAGTGTAGCATACTATAAAGCAAAAGGGGACCCTCCGTCTCATGTTTGACAGAGCTGGAGTAAGTGAAATATTAAGGAGATTTAAGAAACATTTTGTAGCACAAATCTGATCTGATTCAGTCAGCCTTCAAAAACACAGGGGAGTCAGTGCTGAAGTGCCATGGAAACGGCTCCATAGCAAAGTGGAAGAGACGTGGGAATGCCTGAGCAAGAGCGATGCCATAAATAATGGCTTAGTTATTTTAGGAGGGCGATTGCTTTTTTAAGTACAGGTAATATTTAAAATAATATTTGAATTCACCCCTCCTTCCCCACCAATTGAAGTCAAAACAAAAGGTAGGTCTGAGATATTTTACAATGTTTCAGTCACCACAAAAAGGTCAGATTACTAGTTAGTTAGCTCATGTTTCCATGTGCCAGAAATTGCACCTGAGGTGGTTACTATAGCAACAGGATGTCGCTTTTGTGGTTTCTGAAAGGATTGGTATTAGATGTTATTTAAACCATAAAAAAGTAATAAATAGGTACAATTATGGATATAAAAATTGCAATAAACCTTTTTTTAAAAGCGTTTTGTTTAAAAAGTCAAAACAGATGTTTGACTGACATCGCCTTATAGGAAGTAATTGAAATAACAGGAAGTACAGCAGGTGAAGGCATTCTGGGAAGTGAAGTGTTCTTGAACCATACATTTGCATGTCCGAAACATTTAAACTTAAAGACATTTGACAAGGTTTTTAATACAACATTTAAGGTTTGTTAAAACTGTGACTACCCTGTATTTCCAGCATTAGATTATTCCATGTGTTATTAATTTTTTATTCACACTTCTTCAAATTCAAACCTTTCTGGTTGTTAAGATTTTTTAGTTTTTGAAATACAGTATGTTAGGCTCACGAAGGCCACATTGATTAAATAAAGTAAAAACAGTAATATTATGAAATATTGTATTAAATTAAAACAGGTTTCTTTTAGAATGTATTTTAAAAGTAATTTATTCCTGCGATGACAAAGCTGAATTTTTCAACATCATTACTTCAGTCCTCAGTGTCAAACAATCCTTCAGAAATCATTCTAATAGACAGATAGTCTGCATAATATATTAGATTTCTCAAAAGAACAGCTTTTGTTTTAACATTTTTGTAACAATTATATAGCAATTTTGTTTTGTTGAATCAAAGTAGTCATTTATTTTTCCAAAAAATCTTACAGAGCTTAGCAAAATGTACTAAAACGTATCAAAGTATCCTTTTATCATTCTTACACTGTTTTCAATTTACCCAAAATATTCGGAGAGTTTAAAACACTCTCGGAACGAAATGTACAAAAGCTGTGACTGTGCAACTTTATATCCAGGATGCATAAAAGTACAAATTAGCACCTAAAAGCTACATATTAGTACCTTTTTAAAGGTTAAAACCCAAGTTTTTGTACTTTTCACATGCACTTACCTCAGACTTGCCTCGACTGAAACAGGCTCCTTTTGTAAACTCATCACAATGCCATTCTGCCTCCTATAAACAAACACACATAAGAAGAACATCATGAAATGACATGTTTTGCTGTTAAAGAGGGCATTGTTGTGAGCTCATCATTCATGCAAGAAAAAAAGTAGATCTGCTACATCAGACAATTGATCTCTGCTTCAAATGATTTTTAAATTTACTAAGCTCAAGGATATAGTGCAAAAGAAACTCTTTTTTAAAATCGAACCTCTGTGTTTAGCCAGGTATTATCGATTGTCACTGAGAGGATAAATGAACTTGGCTATAGAAAGCAGGCAGATCCTGGATGATAATCACTTGTATTCAGCTCCCTGGCATTCTGGGAAAAACAACAGGCTTTTCAGAGGCAGCCTGTGTGGCGTCCTTCACTGAGCGATGAGGGTCCTGAAGACAATGAGAGCGTCCACAGACTATGGTTGCATTCACATTTCACCGCTGGCACTGAAACGCTGGATAATGCCAAGTTTGATGTCTGCAACTGCCTCCAAATGGATTTTAATATCAAATGAGCTCCTTGCACTTATTGAGCATAAGATCTCTGGCTCGGATCCAGATGTGTGAGACTTCAAGCTCGCCAAGCGAAAGCAAGCGACTAACTATCAAAAAACAATTAAGGAAAATGCGACAAAGGCACGACGCCTTTTTTTATCCCTTCCAGAACTGAAAAATTAATAAGAAATTATCATTCCCCAAGGAGGCACGACTTCGGCTAGACAGTAACCTCATTTTCAAGTGATCTAGAGCACAGCAGAAGCCCTGTGGCCGCTAGGCTGAGATGTTACTCTGTCTGGAGAGTCTTCGATCACGGCTTTATGAGACGGGATTGTTATGTCACCCCGGCCTGAGGCTCAACAGGACGTAGTGCACTCATGACCCTTTGGAAACAGGCTAATATTAAGTACAAAAATCCAGGTTCTCAATCCCTCGAGGCAACAGGGAATCTTAGGAGTGACACTTAGAAGGTGTGAATGTGCAAATGCAGGACTGAAAATGCCTTGTCTTGCTCAGTCATGCTGCTGAATGAGTTTCCCCACGAGGCTCATTCATGCCAAGACGGAGAAATAGGCTGAGGGACGGAGACACAGGAAACTCCTTCACATCGAGAGTGATATGAAAGATGATTTAATGTGTCAAAATAACCATTAGCAACTGATATAGCACTTTCAGCCTGACATAACAGGAGCACGATGATAGGAAGGAGCAGAAAGAAGGCTGGCATTTGCTGAGGGAAGAATACTACACGCTTTCATGCTTCAAAGCGCATTGTCGTATGCCATAATTATAGCTAGGCAGCGGTGCTGAGGCACAACACTACATTTTTAACTGTGTATTTCGTGAACTTTTGTAACCGAACAGCAGAAAGAGTAGGTTCAGACTTCATTCTTATATCCCAGGC
Source organism: Enteromius trimaculatus (assembly GCA_032361065.1). Lineage (NCBI taxonomy): Eukaryota > Metazoa > Chordata > Actinopteri > Cypriniformes > Cyprinidae > Enteromius > Enteromius trimaculatus. The sequence continues at coordinate 7,676,126 of JAUMHP010000082.1, read as the reverse complement.
TAGAAACCAGCTATTTTGAGGAAAGTCAGTCATACAAACAAACTGCACATCAGCAGAATGTTTCACAGTGCGAGGACAGCATTAGGATATCTTAAAGCGTTTTTTTTTTGTGTGTGCCAGCACAAATTGCTCAGAGGTAGTAGTCGTCACCCACTCGAGGCGTTGCGTTTAGCTCAGCAAAAATGGTGTAAAATGTGAATTAAATGTAATTACTAAAACCATTACCTTGACAAATTAGGTTAAATTGCACTTCGGAAAATTGCATTATGAATTTCCAGGATAGTCTAAACAATGTCATTCGGTAGTTGCCATCATTCATCAGCAGAGCTATTTAATGATGTAATAATGCTGAACGCAACTATTAACCAACTTGAACTTGGCCATTAACAACTTGAATGTTATCTGCGCTCTGTGATATTTTTACACAAGCCATTTTTCAAAAGTGAATAATGTGAAAGAGGCAGGTAGACCCCAGCATAAAATTGCTCTTTCAGTAAAATATGCTCCATTTGTGTCAACTGGGATTTGTAATTGACTACCTGTTTATGTCTTTTAAAATTTCCCTAAATCTAAAGTTCCAATCTATAAGTATCAATCTATCCATCTTAATTTTAAATGCATACGGGAAGGAAGTACAGTAAAGAGAAAAACTATTTGCGCTACAAAGCAGGGTGTTCATTAAAATAACATGGTAAGAATTTGCAGTGAATGATTTTGTACAGCTAAAAATTGTTGAAAGGATCACACTGGAAGCCAGACATATTAAATTTACAAATTACTGCTCTTATGGGAAAAATAAGGTCACTTAAAATAGTCCAGATTAAAAAAAAACTTTTCTTTTTAAAATCTATCTGTAATTTTGACAGTTCAATATGCAGCTTACATTTCACACACATTGTAAATATTTGCTGAATTAAAGGAAAATAGTCCAAACAAAGCCACGTTTTTGAACAAAGCACAGTGCTGGTGTTTACTTCTTCTTTGATTCAGGGTCATTAAATGAATCTGTCCACTGACCAATTCAATGATTCACTTAACACAGACACTTTCTGCCACCTACTGTTATGACGTAATGACACACCTTGAATAAATTTGGTAAACTCAGGCCTTGTCCACACGACAACGCTACATGCTTAACTGTAATGCTAAAAAAATTGCATCGGATTGGTTGTTCATCCGCACAGATCAGGCGTTTTAGGAAAGTGTAACCAATATTTTTTTTAACCTGGTACGAAAGTTACGATGATGTCGTCAGTACGTGAAACTATGTGTCAGATCTAGTCAGAAACCGCTACGTCACGTAACAGCACTTTTTATTAACTAACATTAACACAGATCGATAAATGTATTGTATCATTTGTTTGTTTGTATATTGCGCATAGTCCAAGCCTTCTTCTCCATTGTTAATGTATCTCTATGAATGAATTACAGCACCATATGGTGGTCTGGCATGTATACTATATGGTTTTGAGTCTGTTTTATGGTTTTGTTTAGACGCAGATATTTCTTGAGATGAAAATTATTAATTGCGAAATGGAAAACTTTGACTAAAACGCGCAGAGCAGATGGGAAACTTTCACTCTGCTCCACTTTAGTGGTGTAAAGTACTTGAGTATTGATTTTTGACTGAATATACGTACTCTTTACTCCACTACATTTGAATGGAAGCTTAACGTTACTCGCTACATTGTGATTGCGCGTGACAAGTCGGCATCTTTATCTACCATGGCTAATTTCTTGGGCAGAAGAGGCCATATCGCCACCTGCAGGATGCTGAAGTTACTGGATCAGTGGCGGAGCGGGAGGGTGGCTTCTGGGGCTTCAGCCTGAAATGTTGAATGTTTTTTTAAAAGGTCCGAATCTTTTGGGTTTGTTAATAGTTTTGCAAAAAAAAAATCTAGTTCTAAAATCCATTCAATTCCACGTCACGCAGGATCAATTAAATGATACACTCTGCTGTGTAGCTGACAGCTGCACTCTCTCTCCTCTCCGACAGCGAGATCACGTCACACACACCGCTGTCCTACATGGCCACGCCTCCTGTCAATCACTCAGATCTTTTAATTTGACATTTTGATTTGCATTTGCAACTGCAGTTTAATTAATTAATTATTTTTGGATTAAACAGAGGGGAGAAATGCATCTAAATACCACTTCAGATACAGCTTTTGAGTTGCTTTAATTTGCTTGGTAACAGTACAAATGTCTTATTATTCTATTTCACTGATTAATAAATATATATTTGACTCAAAAGATAGAGAAAAAAAAATCACTCTATAAAGGTAAAAATCATTTTAAACATATTGGAAAAGATAACCTTCTCTCATTGTGAATTAAAAATGTGAATTAACATCAGTTTTTTTTTTTTTTTTAGTTAATAAAACATGAACAAATTATACCTTCTCTATTTCTAGAGAATGGATCATTCATTGCAACATTTAACCTAATTTTCAAGTTTAAGAATCTGTTATCTTATTTATGCTACTACTGCCTGCTGACTTGGTTGGTATTATTATTTATTTTAGGAGCTAAAAACATCCTAAGATGCACACATTTAAATTAGGAAAATCTAAATTTCCTTGGGGGAGTATGCCGAACCTCCTAATAATGTAGATTTTGGGCCCTCTGTATTTATAAAAACATGTAGCTAAACCCCTAATGTTTATAATGTCTGGCTCCGCCCCTGTACTGGATGCTATTTACTGACGGTATATGAGCTGAATGAGGCTACTCCACGTGAATGTGAATCAGCAGCTTGCCAAATAACAGCTGTTTCACATGGCTGCTTTTGTTAAAGTTGTATTCAAATATTGCCGTCCTCTGAGAGGTAAATCAAATTAAAGTCAGCTCTGAAATTTATTTTACTTTTTTTTTGTCCATTGTAGACTGAAAATGTTTCTATTTTTTGAACATTTGAGTTTGATTGAGACTTACTTGTTGGATCAATTTTGTTCTGCCATTTTGAAATATTGAGATGTTCAATTTCATTTCTATATTACTAAATAAAACCTCATGAATAAATAGTTTCTTGTTTTTCACATTTCTTGGTGTTCTTTGAGCCTACATTCAGTACGCGTAAAATACTCAAGTTCTTTTAAAATCCGATACTTTAAGACTTTTACTCAAGTCTTATTGGAATTGGTGACTTGTAACTTGTAAAGGAGTACTTTTTACAGTAAGGTATCTGTACTTTTACTCAAGTATGAGTTTTCAGTTATTCTTTACACCTCTGCTCCACTTACATATTCTAATTGATTCTGTATTTAGCTTGATGCCTTTAATGCACCAACATGGTTTTACTTACACTGCATATGTAGCACCACAATCAAGAAAACAAGTAGCCTAAAACAAACAGAACACAATGCTCTATAATTTCAGCTTTTGTTTTCAGCAGTTTTCGTTATGGAGGTTATACAATAGGTTACATACATAACTTTTACCATAAATGGCAAAACACAGACAACATCTGCAGCTATTTCAGCACACTTTAATGTCTTTACAGTTCCACCACTCCTGTATGGTAAACTCGCTCCATTGTTCCAGATGGTCCGCTGCAGACCCGAGACTGAGCGGTCATTGTCAGGAACAGGTGGGCCAGAGAGACCCAGTCAGCACTGTGTGGGTTGAGTCGCCCACCACACGGCTCTCTCCGAGTTCTGCCTGGAATTTACATTGCCAAGACAAAACAAAGCATGCATAAATGATTGCAAGCATTTCTGTTGTGCATGCTTGTATTATCCGAGTTAGAGAATGCAACCACAGGCACGCTTTGGATATTCAATGAATTCTGCTCATTTCAACATGCAGCACATCAGGCGACAGTCAACAGATGACAAAGTACCACATCTTTGCTCAATTGGATTAATCGTGCATTTTCATAATTATGATGCATTGAAGTGAAGAGATTTAAGGTGATCTCATCCTGCCCTGCAACTGTGGCTTGTAAATGAGTTTTTAAAACCTCATATATCACAGATTTTTTTTTTTAGCAAAACCCAATACATCTCCACTCATTATATATGTAAATGGAAAAAAATCCCAGAAGCATTTACTAGAGTATGTTGCTAAGTAGCCATTATCAGTCTGTAATTGGCATATAAGACCACGGTCTTATCAGATATCTGATGGAGTTACAGTATACAGAGCGCTGAAGGGGAGCTCATATGTTCATTATTTCAAGAATTTAAATAGCAGAGTAACTGGAAGCAATTGAAAAGGCGCTCTTTGACATTAGCACAAGTGTTCTGTTGATCAGTGCATGTAATTGTTTTAGTGACGTGAGTAAGAGAGGTTAATGAAATACATGACTGACAATCTGTCTCTTTTACTTCAACTTAATATTGCGTATACAAGGAAAAGGTAATGATATAATGTGTCAAAGTCAATATCACAGCTAAACGTTGTTACTAACACTTTTCCACAAACTCCTGCTGTTTAGAAAAATCTGAAATCTGGAGCATCTTTATAAGTCTAATCATGCACAGTTTATCCTCAAATGTGTATTTGAATCAGCCGTTTACTGGAAGGTTTCTTATGTGGCAACTTATTAGCAACTTTAAAGCACACAACTGTTTCAAAAATTCATGTTTGAGGTATGAAAGTGTGTAATTAATGTAAATGACTGCTCATATTTTTTTAAGTAATGTTAATCACAGACTACTTCAGTCAAATAATGCTATTGTAAAAACCCATTGGAAAATTTCAGGCACATAAGTGGCTCCAAGAACTACAAATTAAAATGGCTACTTAATGAAATTTAGGCCAACGTTACATTTATGTTGAGAAAAGACTAAATAATTAATAATAAATGAATGTATATATACTGTATATATAAATTTGTTTATTTATAATATAATATACATTTGTTATTATATTATACTTTGAAACACACAATATAATCAAGACTAGGACAAAGGGGAAACCGCTTTGTGGAACTGGGTTCAACACACCGCAGTCTGACTAACAAATACATACAGCTTTTAAGGGCGAGACAACGAGTTAATGAGGTAATGAGGGGGAGGAGCTAATGAGTTGCTATGGGAACACCTGAGGGCAAAGAGGCAAGGGAATACACTAGCGGATGTTATTGTTTTCTATTATTATGTTTTCTATTAGTCTCCTTTTATTTTTTTATCTCTCCATTTAATTTATTGTTCGCTCAGTTTAATTTCTCGTTACGCTGAGTTTTCCAATGGTTAATCAAACAACAGTGGTAATTAAATAATCCATCAATCAAGGTGAGTATGGGTTCTCCTTCTCTTGTGGTTTGCACGTCATGCCACATGTATAGTTTATCTCTCTCTGTCTGCGATGAGGGTTTCACATGTGGTAAATGCAGGGATATCGTTAGGCTGACAGAGAAGATTTTAGAACTAGAAAACTATTTGAAAGTAGTTGACACAGTGAATCATCAGATCCTCCTGTCCACACTCTCATCACTGAGTATCACGGGAATTCCACTTCGTTGGTTTGAATCCTATCTCACAGATAGATCCTTCAGAGTGGCTTGGGGATGGGAGGTATCCAAAACACATTGTCTGGTCACTGGGGTTCCTCAGGGTTCAGTTCTTGAACCCCTCCTCTTCTCCATATACACTACATCTCTGGGGCCCATCATTCAGGAACATGGCTTCTCATACCACTGCTACGCCGATGACATGCAGCTCTATCTTTCATTTCAACCAGATGACCCCACGGTAGCTGCACGGATCTCAGGCTGTTTGGCGGACATCTCGGAGTGGATGAAAGATCATCATCTACAGCTCAACCTGGCAAAGACTGAACTACTAATTTTCCCTGCAACTCCAACACTACAGCATGATTTCACCATCCATTTGGATACACTAACTATTACCCCATCAACTTCTGCTAGAAATCTTGGAGTTATCTTCGATGACGCCTCTCCTTCAAAGACCATATTGCGGAAACTGCCCAATCTTGCAGGTTTGCCCTACAGATCAGACCCTTTCTTACAGAGCAGGCCACACAACTTCTTACCCAGGCCATGGTCAGCCCAAAAGGGCCCATGTCACACCTCTCTTCATCTCCCTGCACTGGCTCCCAATTGCAGCTCGCATCAAATTCAAGACACTGATGCTTGCATATGGAACAACCACAGGGTCGGTGCCCGCCTACCTCCACTCACTGCTACCAATCTACACTCCCTCCAGAACTCTAAGATCCGCCAGTGAGCGACGCCTCATTGTACCATCACAAAGAGTAACAAAATATCTTTCCAGAACATTCTAGTACACCATTCTTGGCTGGTGGAATGATCTTCCCATCACCATCCGAAACGCCAACTCCCTTACAACTTTCAAATGACTGCTGAAAACCCATCTCTTTCAACACTATTTGTCATCATCATAAAAAAAAAAAAAAAAAAAAAAAAATTCTTAACCCTACTCTTATCCGAGTCCGGACCCAGATTTATGGGCCGATATGCGATCCTGATCCCCATGGATTCCAGTCTGCGATGCCCGAGTCCTGTCCCTGAGTCTCGGCCAGGAGTGCCGATCCACGGCCAGGAGTGCAGTTTGAAATCAAGTTCAAGCTGTCGGTCGTTGTACTGTATGTTGTAGCCTTTTCATCTGCTGTCTCATTTGTACTGGATTCCCGTTTATCAATGTTCCGTTCATCCAGTGTCTGCCTACCTTCCTTGCCCGCCTAGAAGTGTGGCGAAGAATGACAATGAGCATATTAGCCCATCTCGGTCAACACTGGCTCCCTACCAAACATTGTATAGATTTTAAAATTTTGTTAATTACTTACTAATGATGCCCTGAATGGCTTAGCTCCTCAGTACTTGAGGGAGCTCTTATCACATTATAGTTCTTCACGTACTGTACCATTTGATAATAACTGGAATATCAAAATATACTGCGGGTGGCAGATCTTTTTCCTATTTAGCACCCAAACTCTGAAACAATTTACCTAATACTGTTTGTGGGCATTCCAGCTGGCAATCATAACACGTACACTCATTCATTCATTTATTTATTCATAAAAAGGTTTAATGATGCTTTTGAATTCAATTCAACTCATTTAACTCATTTATTCATTCAAATTTATAATATTTTTATTTTTTTTATTTTAATTGTTTTATTTTTAAATGGTTGGCATCTCAGTTTTGACATCAGAACTAAATAACATGTAAATGTATTTAAAAATAACTGTGTATACATAAAACTGACTTGATATTGGCAAAAAAACAAACAAACAAAACTCATACAATACATATGCATTTGCACAGAATACCAGTTTATAAATAGTACCCAAAAAAAAAAAAAGATTTTGAATATTAATCAAGTAATGTGTCTTAAATGGTTTAAGACTATTATCTAACCAAGCAATATCAACATGCTAATTAATATTCATGAGTTCACAAAGTTACTTGCAATTGCAGTCTCCTGAATTAAACAAAACAAGATAAAATGAACAAAAGATCCAGAGTCACAGCTGAAGAAAATCACCACGCAACCAGCTGACATGATAAAATCATCGATCACGGTAATGGCTCTGTTTCTGCTGAAGCAAATGCACTGGTGCATGTGTGTAAGTACAGCGGAGAGTTGAATTGCGCTCGTGGGCATATCCCCTTAGAGCAAACAGCTAAACAGCGGTTTAAATCACAATGATTACCATATTTGCTGCGGGAGTGAATGTAAATGGCAGGTCCTGGCTGGTACGTTTGAAGCAAGACAGATGTCATGAGCTAAGGAGCTATACTGCTGCGTTAAATAGAGAGTAAGTGAGCGGCACAGCATTATGAGTGCATGCGTGCTGAACAGACACAGCAGCCTGACCGTGGTGCAGAGGACACACAGGTTTAACCTGAGGCGAACAGTCAACAAGCCATTTGGATAAGACGCCACCTCACACCGCCTCCGCTCATTTCCTTCGAGCCTGCCAAAAGGAAACCTATTCTGAGCAGCCAGACCTCATCCAGTTCACTCAGAGTTAAAAATTCAATTATTTAATGACACAGTGTTAAACTTATACATATGCATCAGGAATAAAGACGCCAATTGCCCTGTTGCATATTAACAACTGATTTAAATTTACTCTCGCAAAACGGCTGAATAGAGGCGTACTGGGGAAACAGGCTCTGGCGTTCATTTGTCAAGCTTGAAATACAATGAAGTGACTACAATGCATTTATTCAGGCAATTAATCAGTGGCGCTAGGAGTGCTGCTACTGTACAATATGCAGAATGCTCAAGGGAAAGCAGACTTGACAGAGGAAAATCGGCTGAGCAAGGTAGACTCTGGGTAGACTGATACCATAAAGACTGAACAATAGAGCTGCTCTTCCTCAAGCACCTCTGTTGTTTGACCAATGAGAGAAAAGATATTGTTCAGTCCATCTAGGTTTCAGAATCCTGTTGATATACGAAACTACATTCACGAGAGGCCAGTGCCTATTCTCCACATTAAATGTCACTTGTGTCAATATCATGTTTTTAAATATGGAACAAAAAATTTAAATAAAAAAAAGGTAAAATCTGGCCTTATCTTGCAAATGGCAGTCTAAATTATTGAGAAACTGTCAGAATTGTGTGATAATAATGTCAAAATGACAAAAACAAGCTTCCACATGAGGCACTGTGTTTAATGCTGTTCTCGTGGCATAAATATCCCTTGGTGCACTTTTTAACTAGACATAAAATATGAACAGATCACTGCAGTTTTCAAAGAGTGTCACATGTGTAGTTGTCATGTTGTGTTTTTTCACGTGCCTTTTGTTTCTCCTCTGTGACCTAGTTTTGTATGATTAGCGATTTGTTTCAGGTGGGTCTAGTTTATTATCACTGATTTTCCTCCCTTTTAAGTTACTCACTGTCCTTCAGTTAGCGTTTGTTCTCGTCTTAATGTGATCTGTGTATTTCTGCCTCCATGATCCTGTTTATAATTAAATGTGTGAATTTACTCCAACGTCTCCTTTCTTATTTTGAATTGTACACGCACCCGTGACACAGAGTTTAATAAAGCAGAATTTTCACACAGTTACTTGAAGAATATCATGTTGTGATTTCAAAACTATATTAATAAGCTGGGATATTTGAAAACTAATGCTTTGAAACATTAGCATCACACATATCCAGCTTCATATCTATGGTTTTCAAAGATGGCAGGTTTGTTCATTAGATGTACTTCAGATGTAGAGGTGAGGAGCTCCGGTTTAAATCCCGGGTAATTCGAAACAGTTCAAATCTGTGTAAAAGTAAGTAGGAAAGGGCATGGTTGGATTTGGTGTAGGGCATATTTCCAACATGATAGAGCATTAGCTTTTAGCAATGGTCCCCAGATATTTAAATTCTGAACCATCGCACTGCATAACTCAAGCAATGTAATAAAAACACAGCAATATGTACCTATTTCAAACTTTCAAATTTCAAACGTGCAGTAATGTACGTAAAAAAGGTGTTGCACAAAAAGTACATTAAGGTACATATTTTTATGAGACCAGGTTAGTTTATTGCATTTTAAATTAAATACCCAATGTTAAAAAATAAAATTTCTTTTGCTGCGCAAATTGGCTGTTACTCCAAAGCTGCTGATGTATCCAGATGTATCCAACACTAATATGCAACAATTAATTTTTACTTCTAAATTAAACATCACTATTTTTTTTTGGTCAGGAAAAATCAAAAAGCATTCATTTAATTAATAATTCAAATTCAATTACGTAATTCAACACTCAGCATGAAACATATAGAACTGACATATATCGTGATCTATGATAGCATTTATCAGTGTAAATACTGTAAATCTGAAACCCACTCCATGCATGTTTCATGCTGTTTTCGTCCCTGTTTTAATAAATTATTTCCTTATTTTTATTAGATATTAGATTTTAAGTTAATAATTAGAATCACTTTTTAATCCTTTCAGTTTTATATATTGATTAATATAAAACAATGTAAGAAATATTAAAAAGAATGAAGCAATTCTCAGCCTAAATTAGTTGGATACTGATTTCAGTGCTGTTGCCCCCATCAAAATGAAAAAAATTAGACTAAAATGTACTGCGCCGTGGTACAACAGTAATACCCATTCTCTCAAGAAAGAAACTCGTAATCTTGAGCGC
>JAUMHP010000082.1:7585795-7601452 GCA_032361065.1 Enteromius trimaculatus | reverse complement strand
CCACTAAAACAAGGCGTTTAATAAAATTCTGGTATGTTATCAGTTCAAAAATTCTTTAGATATTATACATTATGTGTATATTTTTGTATATTTGTACTTGTTTAAAATATATATAAAAAATAATATAAAAAAATAAACTAATATTTATTCTTGGTGCAATCTTACCCCCTTAAGCCATGTCCTAGATTAGTAATAAAAAAAAGGTTGTCTATCAGCTCATATCAGTCTCACTGCCCTTTACCTAGTCAAATCTTCTGCCACTTGAAGTCAACAGAAGATGCCACAACCTATTATGCTTCTGTCTATCTTATTGTCTTTCCAAACGTACAATGAGTTCATGAGACCCACACTGTATTGCACAGGAAGCTAAACTATGTCATGTTTCCAAACAGCGATTATATCGGCAGCGGCTGACGCAAGCCAAGCCGACCACACCTTGAAAAGAACATCTGATTTCACTGAGCTTGTAGTTTACTCACATTTTGTCTCTCACAGATCTGATGCAGGTACGCTCGTCCTCCAACAATGACGATCTGAGCGTTTCGGGGATTGCTGAGGTATGCAGCCAGTTGTCTTTGCCTTGAGCGATACCAGCAGATGTAGAAGAAGATCTTAATCATAATAAATATTATGACGACTCTAAAACAAGATAAAGAACAAGTTCAAAGTCGCAAGCATGACTTGATATGATTACATCACATTGCGTGAAACATGCCAACTAAAATAAACTGTAATAAACAAAATCAACGCTGATAAGACTGTAATCACATCAAAACTTACATGTACCAGTACAGCTCCATGCTTCTCACCAGTTGGTATCAATTACCATAATCAGCTTCCAAGCTGTCAAACTGAAATAAGAACCAAGAACAGAGTTTGGCAAGATCTGTAAAAGAAAATGTCAATTTGAGATCTAGGCAATCTTGATTTGCTCATAATTATAATAACCACCCAACCCACATATGAATAATCACTCAAACTGTCAACTGATCTCATGTTTAAAGCAGCTCAGATTCTTACAGTCACACTAGAAAACATTTAAAACAGACTTTATTTCAAATATACTGTATATCAAACAGGGTTGGGTTACTGTTATATAAACTAAAATCAAACTCTAACAAGCACACGCTTACTCCACCTATATAAACAAACAAACAAACACGTAAACAAACGCCGCACGGGAAAACTAACCCTTTAAATGCGTACATAGGAATTTTTCTAGTTATCTAATATTAATTTAACTTACCAAAAGGAAAGCAGCTCACCTTTTAAACGCGGTTTAAGTGGCGTTATAATCCAGCTTTAGGCAGCTAACGAAGCATCTGCTCCTCATAGACACAAGAGGAAGTCGCTTTGCTAACGGGCTACAAAATATGTTTACCTTCATAAAACACAAACACCGACTTTGGGTGTAATTTTTTCGACTAACTCGGCTTTACTGGCTGCCCTTTAGGCCGAGTGTGGCTCCACGCTCTGTTAGTAAATGCTAATACTTCAGAGCCTCAAAGGGCTTCCGAGAAATCTTGTGGGCTGTGTGTTTTTTCCATGAGCAAACGGAGGGGGTTTTGTTGTAGTTCTTCTGTTCTGTTCGTCTGTACTTCCGTGGAGTGATGGGAGAACGTCAAAATAAAAGTCTTTCGTGGCTTATTTTACGTTTTTGTTGCTGTAATTTAATAATTTAGATATAAATGCAAACATTATTAGTGCTATATCTTGTGCAAATCTTAAAATTGTAGATATGATTTGAAGGACCTTGAGAGCGACAGCAGAGCTATATTTTAAACCATTAATCGTGAATAATCGCATTTGAAACAAGTTTTACGTTTATGTAATTTATGTGTGCGTACGGTGTATATTTATGATAAATACACACACATGCAGAATATATTTAAAAAAATATTTTGTTATTTTTATATTTGTATAATATATATATATAATACAGAATTATAACATTTTCCTTAAATATATACATAATATTTGGGGTATTTATATACATAATACATATACACAGTACACTCACATTTATTATGCAAACAATAACTTTTATTTTGGATGCAATTATTCATTTGACAACACAAATCTGTATATATATATATATATATATATATATATATTATTCACTTTCTGTTTTGTTCAGAAACGGAAATAAACCGCCACCTACCGGGCACAAGAAGCTTTTATGAACGCAAGGTTAAATGCATTACTACAAGTTGATACACTGTGCTACTTAAAGTAAATGGGATATTTTCTCATATTGCATTTCAAAATATTAGGGACATTAAAAACACGCTTAAACTCACACGCTACCTGTATACGCAACATTAGAGGTTAATTGAGTTTTACATTTGTTCGTTTGTGCCATTATTTGTTCAATTGCTACTTTTATTGTTGCCAATTATTTATCTTATGTATAACAATGACAATATACTTTTAAATTTGAAATAAAAAAAGGAATTATAAACTTAGCATAGATGAATTTGCATTGCATTAAAAGAAAGAACAATAGACCATTTACAATAATGATATCAAATCTCGTTATTAACCTATACTAGAGTTACAGTACATTGAAAAAAACTGTTTTTAATACCAATTCAATAATTGATCTTTATTTCAAATCACTGATTTTATAATAAAAACATGCAAATCGCTGTACAAAATATAAGATGTTTCATTACAAGTGCTCCAAATATCCCAATCATCACACGTTTATGTAGACTAATCTGTGGAAGACCAATACAACACAATTCAAACAAGCTTGATTAATCAGATCCAATGCTACTGAAATTTCCAATACTGCATAACAGTGTTAAAACTCCTTTCATCTGTTGTCTTCAATGACGATTGTCCTCCTGGGATACGTGTCTATGTCTACAAATATATACCTGAATTCATATTTGCCAGTCTCAGGATTCTGTCGGAAAGAAGCAGTTTGTCTTATATGTGTCAACATGAAACTATCATAATTTCTAATGAGATGTGGTAACGTACCTCCTTTGATTCAGAATGAACAGTTCCCCGTAATCCAGGTTCAGATCCCTCAATGTAAAATTTCAGCCGCATGTACTTGAGTCCATCCTTCATGTACTCGACATGACTGAAAGACATGAAATCTTGTCAAGCGGGAGGCTTAACAAGTATATTATTTGATATTCTGTCTATATTTTACCTGACTTGCTGTCTTCTTCCACGCCGACTGGTCTCCCCATAGCCTTTGATGGGCTCTCCAAAAGCTCCAATTACCTTTACATAAAACAAATACCTAATTTATCTGGGCATTTAACATATTTGGTTCGTTTGCTTTCTAGCTTAGAATAAATGAATCACCAGACACTGACCTCTGGGTGAGTTCTGCACCTCTCAAAAGCTTTTCCATAAATTTTGCTTGGGCTTGAAGAGGAAAACAGCTCTTGAAAGACCACATACAGCAGTCCACCTAATAAGGATGACAACCAGGTCATTTAACATATACACTTCCATTTCATATTTTTGAACTGAGCTCTCTGAACATTTTCAAATAGATGTTTAAACCTTGGATACACATTTTGAATTAGTGTTGTTACGGTTAATTAAAACTGTTCAAATTTGTTTTTGTAATTGAAATGAAAATGAAAAGACAAAAGCACAACAATGTTACTTGGACTAAAAAAAAAAAAAGGTTACAACAACATCCTTATTAGGAAATGCAAGTTAAAGGGCAAAAGCCCTGGTGGTCTTCCTGCATGCTATGAACCCTGAGCCCCAGAGGCCCCTGGCAGTCCTCAGGCACTGTGGCATGATGCTAAATCAAACACATCACCTGTTACGCCGAGTCCAATGAGCACCACAATCAAATAGGTGAAATCTTTTCCAGCTTGTTTGACTGTTGATAAAAGACAAAACAGAATCAGACATATACTCTAGATATCAGGAATACTGGCCGTAAATGTATCATGGTAACAGTAGTAACTTCCATATCTACTGTAGTTAATGTAACCACCATTAAATAAATAAATAAATAACATTCTTTTTACAGATCTCTCACTAGCAGCTTTGGGTAACACTTTACAATAAGTTTCCTTTAGTTAATATCCGTTAATCCTTGACCTAACATTAACTAATAAAGAGCAATGCAGTTGTTACAAATATTTATTATATTTTTTGTTAATGCTAGCTAATAATATTAACAAACACAACTTTTGATATTAATAATGCTTTAGTAGGTTTTTTTATAAATCACTTAGGGGCAGTTTCCCGAACAGGGTTTAAGACTAGTCCTAGATTAAAATAAATGTTAAGAGCTGTCTAAACTGCAAAAGCTTGCACTGAGATATCTTAAAATACATTATTGTCATTGTTTGGTCTTAAAAAGCTCACAGATAATGCATTTTCGTAAGACATGTTTCTAAAAATTCTTAAATGTCCTAAATTAGCAAAGGTCTAGTCCTGGTTTAATTTAATCCCTATCCGGGAAACCGGCCCTAAATGTTTTATCGTAGCATTTTAATCCTTTAAGTTACTTCATATGTGACCCTGGATAACAAAAGCAGTCATAAATAGCACGTGTATATTTGTAGCAGTAGCCAAAAATACATTGCATACAGGGCCGGATTAACTTGTCCAGGGGACCCTAGGCTACAGGTTGCTGTAGCCCCCCCCTCACAACCAAGAGGACGTCATACGTCAATTTGCATATTTATTATGTCAGTGCGTTTTATTATCTTGCTTCTCTGTAGTCACATAATGTAATTTAATGCACCCAAATTCTCAATATAACTGTTTTCACTGTATGTATTTAAGAGTTTCTGTTGTCAGAAAAACGGAATGAATATGAAATAGTGACTGAAATGCACCCCATTATTAGGTTAAACTAGCTCTACCTTACAAGATGTTAATCTGCATTAATATCCTGATTTAATCAAGCCGATTTCTGATTAAATCAAATACACATAAGATATAGACAATGGCTATGCTGTGATTTGGGCTATATTTACATGTAAAATAGAGTTAGCAGCAACATAATATCTATTTTCACTGAAAGCTCTGCTCCTCACAGCCGCGCGCTGGACAGAACAGACGCAGAGAGGGGGGTGCGCGCGCTGTGAAAACAAAAACTCGCGCGTGTGCGGCACTACCAGAGACTCGCTGAGCTTTGTCCAAGAACAGAAGTCGCTAGATTTGTCGCTGTTTTGGAAAAATGTCGCCAAAGGGGTCTGAAAAGTCGCTAAATTGGCAACACTGGACGTGCGTCTGACGTTTATATACTGAAAGCGGATTTACCTCACCCAATCAGCTTCTGCTTATTTAAATGTTTATTTTAATCCATATTGTTTTCTTTCTTTTGATCAATTGGGGGCGCCATATAAAGCCTGTGCATTGATCCGGCCGTGATTGCATAGGTCACAATTATCGATTGAAAAAAAATTATTTTATGCCAAAATAGGACATTAAGTAAATGTTTCATGAAAATGTTTTGTAAATTTTTTTGCATGAATACATCCAAACTTAATTTTTGATTAGAAACATACATTACTAAACACTTCATTTGTATAAGTATAAAGGCGATTTTCTCAATATTTGTTTTTTTCCTTGGCAATCTTAGATTCCAGATTTTCAATAGTTGCATCTCGGCAAAATACTGTCCTATCCTAAGAAACCATTTATCAAAGGAAAGCATATTTATTCCGCTTTCAGAATATTTGTGCTCCTTGCTCACATATACTTAACTAATGTTAAAAACGCAATCTTATAAGAGTAGCTTGACAATAATTGATAGTACTTTTTCTAGTGACCCTGGTATTTTAGCGGAAACCATGTATCAGTGGTAATTTTCTGATCTTCACGTACCTTTCTGTGTTGCAGACGCGCTCGGAGGAGTGGGTGAACTTCTGGAAACTGACACCTGGTCATCGTTCCTCCTACGCAAATGAACTCCTGTGTAGAGCGAGCGAGTGGGGTAAAATGTCCATTTGGACGGAGGACATCGGTTTGTTTGAAAAACAGGTGCTTGTGTGTGTAAAGCTGAGATCTGTTGTGGTAATCTGACATGCACGCGTTTTAATAAGTGCTGCACACAGTTGGTCGTTCTTCCGATTCTGAATACTGAATACGAATACATCATGATTCCCTCGGGTATAAATGATCTGTCTAAACAGTTAGTCTCAACTATATACCGTGCATAACTTTAAATAACATGATTTTAATACTGACTTTCACATGTCTCCTTATAGCTTAACAGCATTAGTTGTCGGCTTCACGTCTTTAGCTTTGTATATTTCAAAATAAAAGTTCCGATTTACTTGGGAGGCGAATCGGAATTTATCACTGCAATTTATTTTATGGTAGTAAAATATTTAACTGTACCAACTTTTTATTTTATTTTATTTCTATAGAATATTTTTATTTTTTATTTTACAATATTTCCAGGGGCTGTGTTTTAAAATACTAGAAACCATATATATGGCCCAATAATAATATACCAAAATAAAACATAAAACCTTTTCTTTATTTCTTTCTTACAATTTGTGGAACACTATTTGTCTGCAAACTCCCGTGGCGTATCTCTGCCATCAACTTAATTAAAAACATTCATAATTCTTCAACAACATTCAACAGTCTTCCCGTTTAGGGTTCATATATAAAACACACTTAAAGTAGTCCTACAGAATTTGTTTGTATCACTTTATTTAAAACAATCTGTCCAGCATAAATCAAATATATTAACGAAATACGTAGTCAAATTAATAGGTCTGTCAAATCATAGGTATAGAAGGGAAATAATCTGACACGGTGTGCAACTTGTTACCAATTCTTTAAAAGTCTTGTTCGGCACACTTACATTTTACTGTATGCATAGACATGACCGTAATTGACCTTAATGTTGAACATTAAGAGAATAAACATCTGAGATGCTAGTCAGAGACATCTAACTAGGCAATAGTCACAGTAAAACCACCCCTGTAAAAGGAGGATTACAAACTACACCTGTTTATCGGTTGCTTCAAGTATCGCACCATATGGTTTAAAGGTCTTGAACTATGCTTCTCGCAAAGTAAAAACGCTACGGATCTACTCAGGACGTTACAGTTCGTATTGAAAAATAATCTGAGCATTACAATCATTAAATCAGAGGAAACAAAAACATGTCTCATATTCCACTGAATGAAAAATCTACACCGGTTTATATATTCAGTTTAAGTCCAGTCTGAAAAATGTTTTAGTCCCAAAGAGCTTCACAGTATCAGCTACTTTAGAAGAGATGGTGCCAAGATATTCCCCATCAAATTCTAAAAATTGACAAAGTAGCAAGTTGTCACAAAGTTCTTTGAGGCCGTTTCCACAAGATGTCAGTCAGGAGAGGTGTAGGGTATGATGTAACAGCCTGCAAAGAAATGAACAGGCCATTAAACGTCACATTTGAAAATGGATTCCATTCACATTCCACATTCACGTTTAAAAGACTAATTTCACTACTGACATATTGATATTTACATTTACATTACAGTTCATTATAAATCTCTTATGCTCACAAAGGCTGCATTTATTTGATCAAAACAGTTTAAACAGTAATTGCAAATTACTAAATAAGTTTGGTTATATATTTCTAAAATATCCTGTATATTTTATAATGTAGGTTGTAGGCAATGTAATGTGCTTTAATTATGAGTTTAACTCACAATACTTTTTATTTTGTGATTTTTTTCCATAACTGTGAGAAAAATCGGAATTGTGACGAATTAAACTTGTATTTAAAGTTTATGCAACACATAAAATTATATTTTAAAGCAACATTATATAATGTACTGTATAACACACACAAAAAAAAAAATAAATAAATAAAAAGCTGGAACAAACCTTTTGTGCCTTCCACTTCAGATGACTTTTTGTCTACATATAATAAAAAAGTGTAAATTCACCCATAATGTACATTCATTTCATTCATTAATTCATCAAAATAAGTCATTTTCCTTTGTTTAGACAATGGCCAGACAGACAGAAACACTTATTTTAATTAGTATGGTGATAGATTAGATAGATTAAAAATATAGCTTAAAAACAGGGACATTTGTAATACTGTGTGTTTGTGTGTGTGTATGAGAAAGAGAAAGAAGGAATAAGGCGTCTTAAAGGGTTACTCCACCCCAAAATGAAATTTTTTTCATTAATCACTTACCTCCATATTGTTCCAAACTCGTCTTCAGAACACAGTTTAGGATATTCTGGATGAAAACTGGGAGGCTTGTCACTGCTAAACAATTACGGCTGTCAAGGTCCAGAAAAGTATGAAAGACACTGTCAGAATACGCCATCTGCCATCAATGATTCAACCGTAATGTTATGAAGCTACGAGATTATGCAAAGGAAATAAAAATAATGACTTTCTATAATAATGACAAACTATTCTTTGTCTCTCCGCGTCACTGTCTCTGTCGTACCATTTTGGAGAATATCTGCTGAACACAAACAGTGTCAGCCGCAATGCAAGGATACTCTGTTTTCATTCAAATCGAAGCAGCAATGACACAGAAGATCATACACAATTTGCTTTCAGAGGATATTCTCCAAAATTGCGGTACGGTGACTCTGAGAGACACAGAAGAGACAAACAATTGGATAAAATTTGTATTTTTATTTTTTTCCTTCGCATACAAAAAGTATTCGCGTGGCTTCAGAAAATACAGATTGAATCACTGATGGAAGATGGACTATTCTGATGATGTCGTTCATACTTTTCTGGACTTTGACAGTCATAGTTGTTTGGCTGTCAATGGGACAGTCACAACCTTCCAGTTTTCATTTAAAATATCTTAAAAGAGTTATACAAAGCCAATTTTCCACACGCTAATATGATTCTTTAGGGTCTTAGTGGAAAGTTTGTAATACAGTTTGTTTTAAAATTTCTCAAAGATAGTTTGAAAAACGCTCATTTTACCCTGTCGAACATAAACGCATTTCAGTTGATCAAGGGTGTGTTTCCCTTCAGAACCAAGCGTAACCAAACTTTAAATTGCGTTCTGAGGATGAATGAAGCATTCATGGATTTGAAACAACATGGGGGTAAGTGATTAATGAAAAATTGTCATGTTAGAGTGGAGTATCCCTTTAATATTATACACATGAGGTTTTAACACTGTTGATATTACATCTAACATTCACCGCAGGTTAACGGATCACAGAAAAGCATGAAAAGTAAACTTAACAAGATTTATAATCACTAATGTCTTTATTTATAATAAGTTTATTATTCTTTGACAAAGCATAAACTCTGATCGTATTGGTGATTCAGCTCTTGAACAAATCATCTACAAAAGTTAGAACACCGTTAACATACAAAGGTTGTGTGCTACTAAAATGTAGCAAAGGTTAACTCACTGTTATGCACCATTTGTCCTAAATAACAGCAACTGGAAGAGTTAACGGTATTTCAAAACTTATTTAGGCAAAGGAAATATATCATAGTTTAATCATGGATGGTATTTTATATATAATTGTTATGACTTATTGAATTCAGATGATTAGCATGCAGTTAGTAAATATAAGGGAGGGAAAGGGTTTAGTGTCATTCCACTTGTTAAATATATTTTTGTAATTAAGCCTATCTACAATAAATTAGTCTTGGGTTTGATGCTGTACCTAAACGCACAGTCACTTACTTTCAAAATGAGAAAGAAAACATGCATGCAAATCTTAATATTAAAGTGAATTGGACAAATATGTGAATAGAAAGTGTTTGCTGAAAGTCACAAATATCCGACATCTTAAATAAAAGTGTATTGACAAATAAAAAGACAACTTTTGGTGGCATGACAATAAAATGCATGCACTACAACAACACTGAAAGTACTAATTCACATCTATTCATGTAATGTTCTGCAATCCAAAATAATTAACCTTAAAAAAGGCAATGAGCCTAAATTAGGAGCTACACGTTAAAGCGATTTCTTCACAGTCACGTCCTTTGTTACCGAATCCACGTCCTCCTTTACATCTGCTGGGGGTTTTGATAAATTTGTCTTTAAATTGTCCATGTTATTATCATGCTGGTGTATATCTCCGGTCCACATTTTCATATTTCATTGAAGCCCGTTCGTACTGATCCAAGATTGCACTATTTTCAAGAAGTCTATGTGACAGACACAATGTGTGATGGGAGATGAGAAAAAACACAGCATTGCACATTACACAGTGTGACACACACAAAATCATTTGCAAAGAACGAACATAAAATCATCATTGATGTGAAGAAAATGCTGCTCTTTATAGATAATTAAGACTCAATGACAAAAACTCAATGACCCAATGTATAAGAGTATAATACACAAAGTATCACAATATATACAGTGGGTACGGAAAGTATTCAGACCCCCTTAAACTTTTCACTCTTTGTTATATTGCAGCCATTTGCTAAAATCATTTAAGTTCATTTTTTCCCTCATTAATGTACACACAGCATTCTGAAAAAAGTATTCTCAGTATTTAGTAGAAGCACCCTTTTGATCGGATGAGCAGTGCCTGGTTTTCTTCACACATACCGCTTAGAATTAAGGCCAAAAAGTTCTATCTTGGTCTAATCAGACCAGAGAATCTTATTTCTCAGTCCTTCCGAACTCCATGCAGGATTTTATGTGTCTTGCACTGAGGAGAGGCTTCCCTCGAGCTACTCTGCCATAAAGCCCCGACTGGTGGAGGGCTGCAGTGAGGGTTGACTTTCTACAACTTTCTCTCATCTCCCCACTGCATCTCTGGAGCTCAGCCACAGTGATCTTTTGGTTCTTCTTTACCTTTCTCACCAATGCTCTTCTCCCCCGATAGCTCAGTTTGGCCCGACAGCCAGCTCTAGGAAGGGTTCTGGTCATCCCAAATGTCTTCCATTTAAGGATAATGGAGGCTACTGTGCTCTTAGGAACCTTAAGTGGAGCGGACATTTATTTGTAACCTTGGCCAGATCTATGCCTTGCCACAATTCTGTCTCTGAGCTCTTCAGGCAGTTCCTTTGACCTCATGATTCTCATTTGCTCTGACATGCATTGTGAGCTTATATAGACAGGTGTGTGGCTTTCCAAATCAAGTCCAATCAGTATAATCAAACACAGCTGGACTCAAATGAAGGTTCAGAACCATCTCAAGGATGATCAGAAGATATGGACAGCACCTGAGTTAAATATAAGCAAGGGGTCTGAATACTTAGGACCATGTGATATTTAAGTTTTTCTCTTAATAAATCTGCAAAGATGTCAACAATTCTGAGTTTTTCTGTCAATATGAAGTGCTGTGTGTACATTAATGAGGAAAAAAGTGAATTTAAATTATTTTAGCTGGCTGCAATATAAGAAAGTGTGAATAAATTTAAGGGGGTCTGAATACTTTCCGTACCCACTGTATATATAGGTAAAATTAAAGTGTGTTTTGAATGTTCACAAATGTTTTTAAAAGAATTTTTCACCAAAAAAGAAGATTTTCTAATTATTTACTCTCCTTTGTTTTCGACTTTCTTCAGTGTAATACGAAAATGTGAATCTCTGAAGACTATTTTCAAAATGATTGACAGATGATTTGTTATTAACTCAAGCTGTAACTGAATCTGTAAACTTAAAGCTGAAATGTTCTAAAAATATATTATAATTTTATGAACTTAAAAAAAGCTATAAACAAATAAATAATAATAAAATAAAATACAAATGTTACTCCTTGGAAACTAACTAAAATATGCTGAAGTTCTAAAATTATATAAATACAATTGGTCAAAAATGACAAAAGCACATTATAAATTAAATACACACACACACACACACACACACACACATACTTGCATTTGTGGTTTACGGGGACTCTCCATAGGCGTAATGGTTTTTATACTGTACAAATTGTATGTGGTATTGTCCTACACTGACCCTACACCTAAACCTACACCTTACAGGAAACTGTGTACCGTTTTTGAAGTTCATCAAACATTGTTTAGTATGTTTTCTAAGCGTTTTCTTTACGGGGACACAGGAAGTGTTCTCATAAACCATGTTTACGTGGTACCTATGTCATTATACACATTTGTGTCCTCGTGAACCACAAATTCAAGTACACACACACATATAAATAAATTCTAATAACATAAATACTGAAATATGATAATACTGAAATAATTAATAATATTAAAATAATTAAATAACCTAATTACTAAATTTATAATTAAAATTCAAAAATATTACTAAAATAAATATGCTGATGTACTAAAATTCATAAATGACTAAAAATACTGAAATAAAATGAATAGGTTATTTTCTTTGCCATTAAAGTGAAATCAACATAAAAATAGGGGCCTAGGAAAAATAATATTTTTTAAAGAAAATTTCAAACAGCACTTCAGGGTTTTGCATCTGATCTCTTCATATAACCAAATTACTATGCACACACACACACACACACACACACACATAGGTATGAGCTAATTAAAAATCAAACAAACAACAACAACAACAAAAAAACTATTACACTACAGTATTACAGTACATAAATAATATTAAAATAACACTACTGAATGATTCTTTAATGATGCCGTATTTGGACAAGGTAGCCAAAATATTATTAAAGTTCACCTTTCACCTTTCCATTGAAGAAAGTCAGTCGTGGTGAGTAAAATAATGACAGAACTTCAGTCTTTGTTCACAAACTATAATTTGGGAATGATGACTCAAAATATATGTAAGACAAGCACTGCCCTCAATAAGGTGTTGTACTTCAGCAATTTATTATCTTGTAAAGAGTACTTGAATTTGCCTTTGACTGGATCTAAACTGTCTGTTTTGATATCCTTAATAAAAATCATCAATTTGATTCCATGCACATCAAAACAGAACATGATAAGATTCAAAAACAAATGAAAGAAAGCTAAAATGACAAGCAACATATAACAGGACTTCACCAATAAGCAAAGATGGTCACATGTATGATGACCATCTCAATGGCAATGAAGGGTTTTGACAAAACGGAAAGAAATCGGAACTGACTCACAGTGACTAGACAAACATTTAAATACATGAAATTGAGTGTGTTTAAAGTGTCTTACCTTCAGATTGTCTGTTACACCCTAGTTGTGTTGTACTCAGATTCATGTTTGTTTAGAGACCCAATGAGGCAGAACCTGGAATATCATTGCTTGTATGTTTAATATCATGGTATTTGTTGCATAAGCAATTATAATGCACATTACATTTGTTTGGGGTCTAGGTCTCTTGCATCCTGTCAGAAGAGCAATAAAAACATGCTCAAAATGTGCTTGTACTTAATCAGTCTCTCCTTTATTACTTAAAAAGCTAATACATAAAGCTGTAGGCTATTTTCAAGAATTGTTGGAATAGAGGCACAATCTGCTTTTTTTTTTTTTCCTCATACTAAATTAAAATATTAAAATATATTTTACAAACTATATAAACATTATCAAAATAGAAGCCATTTTGATCTTTTCAAATGTAATAGTCTCTCTTAAAATATAAATAAAAGTCTGTCATCTTCATGCAGCATGTTTATAGCTGAACATAAATTTTAAGATGTCAGCTTTGCTGATAGAAGGCTGTAAACATGGAGCCAGGTATATTCTTAAAGAGACAGTTCACTCAATTCTGTCATTAATTTCTCACACCCATAGCATTACCAAACCCGTAAGACCTTTGTTCTTTTTCGGCACAAATTTTCGATGACACCTGAGAGCTCTCCATGTCCAGAAACAAAGTAAGGACTTCGATCACATCAATTCTTCATGTTATCATTTTCCACCACAATGCATGTGTGTGCTTTTTCCAGAACATAATCAATGCAATCAGCCAAGGACGTTAACTTGTGGAGAAGAATTGTTAAATAAATTTAGTTTTATCAATGTCTTTACAACGTTTCTGGACCTGGGAACATCTTAATTTGTGTTTCTAAGATGAACAGCAGTTTTACGAATTTGGAATGACATGAGGGTGAGCAATTAAATGGCTAGATTATCCAAAAATGAAAATTACCCTATGTTTTACTCACCCTCAAAGCATTCTAGGTGTATTTGACTTTCTTCTTTCAGACAAAATCAGTTTTATTAAAAATTGTCCTTATTCTTGACAGCCGTGTAAACAACAATATCATAGATAGTACCCATATATGCATTGGTAGATTCCCAATTCGACTGTTCCAAGTACGCAGATGTGTCCGCGATTTAAAATGATATGGATTTTATTTATATATCTCTAGTTGTACGTGTATGAATAGTCATGTGTTTTAGGTTGTGTAGTGTAAACAGAGATTGTTTCTAAAACACAGTGGAAACGTCAGAGTAGATGAGGATTGTTTTCACTTTTTATGAAAACACACTAGTGTAAACAAGGTCTAAGACTGATGAGAACTACGCTGCTAAAGTGTATAAAAATAAAGGGATCACTAAAATAACATGTCCTAGATCTGAATTAATGAAATATTCTTATTAAAAACTTGTGCTGACAACAAAATCACACAAAAATTATCAATGGAAATCAAATTTATTAACCCAGAGAGGTCTGGATTTGGAGTCACACTCAAAACTGAAGTGACATCCAACTTTGATGTAACGTCCTTAAAACAAGTCACAAGTAGTGTGTGTGACCTCCACGTGTCTGTATGACCTCCCTACAACGCCTGGACATGCTCCTGATGAGGTAGCAGGTGGTCTCCTCCCAGACCTGGACTAAAGCATCCGCCAACTCCTGGACAGTCTGTGGTGCAACATGGCGTTGGTGGATGGAGCGAGACATGATGTCCCAGATGTGCTCAATTGGATTCAGGTCTGGGGAATGGACGGGCCAGTCCATAGCATCAATGCCTTCGTCTTGCAGGAACTGCTGACACACTCCAGCCACATGAGGTCTAGCATTGTCTTGCATTAGGAGGAACCCAAGGCCAACCGCACCGGCATATGATCTCACAAGGGGTCTGAGGATCTCATCTCGGTACTTAATGGCAGTCAGGCTACCTCTGGTGAGCACAGCCCTCCAAAGAAATGCCACCCCACACCATTACTGACCCCCTGCCAAACCGGTCATGCTGGAGGATGTTGCAGACAGCAGAATGTTCTCCACGGCATCTCCAGACTCTGTCACGTTTGTCACATATGCTCAGTGTGAACCTGCTTTCGTTTGTGAAAAGCACAGTGTCCTGCACAATGTTGGGCTGTAAGCACAACCCCAACCTGTGCATGTCGGGCTCTCATACCACCCTCATGGAGTCGGTTTCTGATCGTTTGAGCAGACACATGAACATTTGTGGTCTTTTGGAGGTAATTTTGCAGTGCTCTGGCAGTGCTCCTCCTGTTCCGGCGGAGGTAGCGGTCCTGCTGCTGGGTTGTTGCTCTCCTGTGGCCTCCTCCACGTCTCCTGATGTACTGGCCTGTCTCCTGGTTGCGCCTCCATGCTCTGGACACTACGCTGACAGGCAAAGCAAACCTTCTTACCACAGCTCACATTGATGTGCCATCCTGGATGATCTGCACTACCTGGGCCACTTGTGTGGGTTGTAGATTCAGGCTGTCATCTCAGGCTACCACTAGAGTGAAAACACCACCAGCATTCAAAAGTGACCAAATTATCAGCCAGAAAGCATAAGAACTGAGAAGTGGTCTGTGGTCACCACCTGCAGAACCGCTCCTTTATTGGGGGTGTCTTGCTAATTGCCTATAATTTC
>JAUMHP010000082.1:7573743-7585695 GCA_032361065.1 Enteromius trimaculatus | reverse complement strand
ACTGAGAAGTGGTCTGTGGTCACCACCTGCAGAACCGCTCCTTTATTGGGGGTGTCTTGCTAATTGCCTATAATTTCCACCTGTTGTCTACTCCATTCGCACAACAGCATGTGAACTTGATTATCAATCAGTGTTGCTTCCTAAGTGGACAGTTTGATTGTGTTTTCAATTTTTTTGAGCAGTGTATTTTCAGGGGCTGTGTAATATTATTGCTCCTGCTGCACCGGAATGAGAGCATAGATCCTTGGCTAGAAAATCGCAACTTTGAATTTTCCGTTGGTCTTAGTAAGCAATTACTTACAACAAATTAGTAATAAAATAACACATTCCCTGCCACACCTCTGATTGGATTCGTCTGAAAGAAGAAACTCACATACACCTAGGATGCCTTAAGGATGAGTAAAACAAAGGCTAATTTTTATTTTTGGGTGAACTTATAGCATCTTCTGCATCTCTACAGCTTACAAACCCAACTAACTAACCGTGACGGCTGTCTTAGTGACAAAAAGAGAAGATAAAGGCAAAAAAAAAAAAATGAAATAAAAACAGCTAAAAAAAAAAAAAAACAATGAGAAGCTGAGCTAATAATGAACTAAAAGTGGGAGTAAATTTTTCCAAAATATGCAACAAAATGAATTTTTCTCATCAAAAATCTATGAATACTAACCGCTGCACTGCTTTCTCATGTCTGGACAGCCTGTGGCTAGTGGTGGGCACTTCCTCCAGGTCATCGTCCAGGTCACAGGCATCGGCAGCATCTTGTGAGTAGGTGTGTCTCATTACCAGAATGTTCCTGCGGTTGGTTTGAGGAGGAAGCGGCCTCATGGGCTGCGATGGGAGGTCCGTCAGGATGGCGGCCGTGGCCTCGCGGGCGCTCAGGTTGGTACGGCTGCCCTTGTTGCTGGGTAGCTGTGAGGAGCCACAATGATGCTCATGGACGCAGCGCGAGGAGGCTCTCCGGAGCTTGTGGTAGCTCTCGAAGTCCTCGGCCAGCTCGGCCAGGTCAGCAGAGGTGGCCGCTGCGCTGCGGAGAGTGCAGAGTTCATAATGCGGCGGCTCCTGGAACACCTCCTGGAACATGGTGGGGTCAAAGTCCTCCCGCCTCAGGATGTACTTCTTCCGCGGCTGCTTGATTTGGACGATGACTGATACGACCAGGAGGATCAGTACGATGCAGCACGTAACGCCGATGATGGTGCCGTTGGTGTTATTGAGGTTGTCCAGGATATTGGCTTTCCGCTTTTCTGCAAAACACAGCAGGAAGCGTAATAAATTATTACCGCAGGCATGCAATGTCATCGTGGGTTACCTTCTGTTGAAAGTGCTGTATCAAAGAGATTACAAACAGCACACAGGAGTAGTAAATCATTCTAATGGGAGAGCTTTGACATTTATGTAGCACAGTGAGCGTATAACATCTGCGCTGGCTTCGGTTCAATGGAGAGGAGCGTTTGCATTCGGAGGTACAGAAAACCACAAAAAGGCTTTGTGATGTGTTTCCAAAAAATATATATATAATGTTATTATACTAAAGCCAAAACAATTTGTCAAATATTATCTGCATATTTTAATTCTATAGTAGTACTTTATACTATATATGTTTTTATGTCTTAATACTATATATGTTGAGGAAAATATTATATGAAGTGCATTGTATTCTAAAGATGAAATATGTTATACCTTATATGATTCCGTGCTGTTTCCATTAAATAATTTGACTTTATAAGGTCATTTTACCAAAATGTTAACTTTTTCTTTCAAATATTATTTTTGTATACATACATAATTTTCTTTGTATATATTATTTTGTTTTAATATTAATTATTTTGTTTAAGGTTGATTATTGGATATATCATAATGTATTTTCTAAATTGAATAATGTGGCTTTTATGATGCATTATACTAAAACCAAAGCCAATTACTGTTAATATTATAAAATATAATTTAGCAAATAATATTAATAATTATTATTTAGTAATATTTACTTTGTATTTTTTTTTTTTTGTATTTCTTGCTTTTAATCTTGGAATGAGGAAAATATTAAGTTCTATAACACAAAGTTGACATTTATTTTGTATTCTTAATATTTATTATTTTTTCAAATAGTAACATTTAATTTTATTGTTTTTGTATTACTATTTTAAACAAAATAAAAAGATAACATCTGAAATAAAGTTTTTGTTTATATAATGTGTGTGCTGTGTAAATTTATATGATATGGAAGAGGATCAGGGCCAAGCAATAATAAAATTTTTTTAATCATTTCAAGGTTAAACTCGTTAAATAACGAGAAAAAAGTCTAAATAAAATGTTGAGATAAACTTGTTAAGTTACAAGATTAAAGTAATTAAATTTAGAGAAAAAACCCGTTAAATAGCGTGAAAAAAAGTCAAAATAAAATGTTGAGAATAAACTCGTTAAATTACGAGAAAAAAGTCGCTACATTTCGAGAAAAAAGTCGTTACTTTTCAAGAAAAAAGTTATTAAATTTTGAGAAAAAAGTCATTTAATTTCGAGGAAAAATACCCCTGATATTTCTAAAAGTAAAAGTGCAGAACAAAAGGCTTGTTTTGGAAAAGATCTGCTACTTTTACATAATGTAAACTAAATAGCTATTTTTATTTAGTGGCACATCTATAAAAATGGGCTGATTTTATTTATACTGTAAATAATATCTATGGCAGGGGTGTCCAAAGACCAGCCGCGGGCCAAATACAGCAGTGAATGAATTTCAAACACCCGGACCGAAGCTTGTCTATTGAAATGTTTTCATACACGCTGTCATTTCTTTACCGCACAAGAATTCCTGAACGCAGCAAAAGCGAAGGAGCTCTAATGGCGAAGGACCATAATTCTGTCTAATAGTAGCTAGCTAATTAGATTTATAGCCTACTTATAAATGGTGATACCAGTATTGTTGTATATTAACAGCATGTGATAATAACATAGAATATAAATTAGCCTATTTTATATTTACATTAAGAAATAGCCTGTATGCTGCCTTATTGGGACAAGCTCTCCATATAGCCCTATACCTCTAATCAAACCACAGACTCCATGGCGAGTTTAATGCAGAAATGCAGATGAAACATAACATGCAGATGTGGCATAACTGCATTTAGAATACTTTTTGATCCACAAACCAATGATGGATTTACTGTGATACCACTTAATGAATGCATTATAATTAAGGAAGGAAAGAGAGTTTGGCAGGAAATGGATTCAATCAATCTGGCATGTTTTAGTCGAGTGCATTATTCGTATGAACTACACCACCGGAGATGCTCACGGGCACGCTCCAAAACAACACGCTCTTTTGTTCTGCACTTTTACTTCTCAAAACAAAAGGATATTTTCTCTCAAATTTAACAAATTTATTCTCAACATTTTTTAACTTTTCTCTGCATTTAATGGCTTTATTCTCGTAATTTAACGACTTTAATCTCTAAATTATTTAATTTTTTTATTGCTTTGTTCTAATCCTCTTCCGTAATACGAAGACACACATGTACAGTATATATTTTGAAAATATTTACCCAATATTTATTTATAGTCATATAATAAATATTATATACAAATGTATTTAATATGTAAGCTTAACATTTTTATTAAATATATGCATGCATGTGTATTTATAATAAATATACACAGTAAACACCCATATATAATGTAAAAAATATTTTTATTTATTAATCATTGCCCAGCACTATTTATGTTCAACCAAAATTTTTAATGGACCTCCAAACTAATCATTATTCAAATAACTTTATATTTATTATATCAATTATGTAATATAATAATATCAACAAATATCAAGGATGTTCGAAACTATTTTTAAATTATTTATTTATTTTTAACAATTACTATTATCAAATTGTGGAAAAAGGTTTTGTGCTAAAACACATCTCTTGTATGCTCTACAGAGGCTCCTGGCAATATTTTCAGCATTACATTAATTCAGGACAGCATATATGAAATATAAGCACAGACATAACCCGAACCACACTTAAGAATTGATGCTATTATTCAAACCCAGCCTGAGCCTCAGTCATTCACATATACAAATGAATTTCTAGTGGCCAGCTCATTTTTCCCAGCGGCATTACAGTGGCGTATGCAGAGTCAGTCAATGAACCCCAGATAAAGGTTTGAGGGCTTTAAAACAAGATCTATTTTAACAGCTGTGTGTTCGTAAAACCACTGAGATATATTTTGTGTTGACCAGCTATCAAGTGTGAAGGGGACAAACATTAAGACGGGGCTTCTCTCCAAGTATTGATTTCCATTTAGAGAAAAACAAAGGCCGACATATCCGTGTACATTCAGAGGATACTGAAAAACAAAGAAGCACGATATACCTTTGCAGTGGTTTTCGTCCCAAGGGTAGACACAGTTCTGGATCCCGTTGCACACCAGTGTGCTGTTGATACACATGTTACTGTGGCAAAAGAAAGTATCCGCCTCGCAGGGAGCTGATGAGAGGAAAAACAGATAATAGATAATGCTAATGTCATATTACACTTCATTTCTTCTTGTTAATAAGATGCTGTCTATATTATTACCCTCTGAACACAATTAATCTCACAAATCACACTGAATGTCTATCTGACTGTGTCTGTGCATCAATACAGTTCAAATTTAGAAACCCATTACTCAAAACCAACCAAATCAAATTCTGTTGCCTTCTGCTAGGCATGAATTTTAATCCATCTTTTCAAATATGCATGGAAACAAGTCTGTAGAAGCTGCGCAGATATTTTGTAATATTTCTATTAATATTATTCTGGCTGAATCCAAAGAAGGAGTCTATGAACAGCGCATTAAAATACTTAAAGGGATAGTTCACCCAAAAATGAAAATTCTGTCATCATTTACTCATGCTTAAGTGATATGTGTATGAGTTTATTTCATCCGTTGAACACACATGAAGATATTCTGAAAACATACCATAAAGTCAATGGCTACCAGCAACTGTTTGGTTACAAAAAAAACAAAAAACAACAACAACATGAGAGTGAGTAAATGATGACACAATTGTAATTTTTAGGTGAACTATCCCTTTAATACTTAAAACAAAAGCTTGAAATAAGTTGCTTAGATTAAAACTAAAGTTTAAGTTTTGTAAGTAAGTTTTGACTCTACCAAAACATGAAAATACCATATGTTTAAGAAACATGATAAGTTACCATACTTGTTTACCTGAAAAACAATGCTACAGTCAGTTATTATCTTTTGAAAATGAATTTACATTGTATTTGATTTAATTCATAGCCATGTGTGCTTGTTCCTGTTGGTGTGTTCTGAATATGAATGGCCTTACAGATTTGGAATGACATGAGGGTGAGTGATTACTGACATAAACATTTCTGGGTGAACTATCCCTTTAATGCAGGCAGAATCTACATGCACTTTAATATTTCCAAAAGTGCTAATATCACTCAAGATCAAAGGAGATTAATCTAATATTTGTGTGATGTGTGAAAAATGAATGAATGTCTCAGCTGAAATCATGAAATGATAAATTAGAAAGTATTCATAAAAAGAACCACTCGTAACAGTTACAACATTTATACTATATCAGCAGACTCAATTAAAGCCAAGGTGACTTTCAGTAGGGGGCGGAGCTTCAGCCTCAATCACCTCGCATACATAAGTACCTCACACGCCCATCAATGTGTGGTCATTTCCCACATTCCTCACTTGACATGATTATTTTGTGGTCTGCAGAGGACATGGATCACCCAGTTCCTACAGAAAAACCCTAAAATAACACAGCTTCAAGGTTGACTGGATGTACCTTGTGGATTTATTAATGACTGTATTACTGAGCTGTTCCCAGGTGAGAAATAACAACGTAAATTAGGATGAGTCATCATTCCAGCAGTTCTGTCCTCACCACTCTGGTCTTCACTTTCTGATTCAGTTTCACTTTTTTCACCACAAGGTAGCGCTGCAGGCCTGTGCGTCTCCTATGTAAGTCAATAAATGAGACTGGACTTTATTTAAAGGTGATTCAACCTCCATATGTTATTCATTTCCTGAGACCTTATAATTAAAGTGGCAACACTTTAAAATAAGGCACCATTTGTCAATGTTGCACTGCTACTTTGAAAAAAAAAAAAAATAGCCATTTGCTCATGCATTCAGCATGAAAAACCTTTTTATGAAGAACCTTAAACATCCATGGAGCCTTTTCAATGCAGAAAAAAGGCTCTTTGTAGTCAAAAAACGGTTCTTTAGATTTTTAAAAATGTTCTATTAGAAAATGTTCACTGAATGGTTCTTTGAGGAACCAAATTTGGTTCTTGTATGGCATCACTGAAGAAACACCCTTTTGGAACCTTTCATTTTTAAGAGTGAATGTGAACAAATATTTACTTCGTAAAAAATACAATTCCTGATTTTAGATTAAAATACTCTAAAATTTGCGGAATTACTACAATATTTGCAAGAATATGGACAAACGAAGTAAAACAAACGTATATATAAAAATAATTTTACTCAGTATTTTACTTAAGAAGTAAAATTAGGTAAAAGCTAAGACTTGTTTTAAATATAGGAAAAAAATGGTGAATTTTTGCTTAAAACAAGAAAAAAGGCCCTATTATTTCTCCTGAATTTCTACTCAGAGATGGATATTTTAGAAATAAACTTACTTCATTTTGTTATATTTTAAATATTTTTATCTATAAATAAATACACATATATAAAAAAAAATGTTAATTCATATTTATATTCAAAATTATGTAAGTTTATGTTTAAAACATATACAGCTCTGGAACAAAATAAGAGACCACTGCATACAAATCAATGCACGTATGTTTCATTTTTTTGTAAACCGCCGTCTTTGAAATATTAAGGACAGAAGCAACTAGACGCTCAATGAATCCTTGTGCCAGTAAAGCTAGGATTGAGGCCTTTTTTCTTGATTTAAACCTTTCTTTTCACTGTTTTTGGCATGTTGAGTGTTTACTTTTATATTTCTAATTACTTTTAAAAGACTTCTAGCATTTTTTGTTTACAGCAGTGCTTTTTATACTTTTCCCGTTAAATACAATTGGATTCAGGTGCTCACCAAATAAATACCTCAATAAACAGAATGAAGTATTTTTGTGTACACATTTAACAAAGAGTGGCATGAAATGCTTGTCATACTCAGAGTAAATTACAGTGGTCTCTTATTTTTTTACAGAGCTGTATTTATACATTTGTATTTATACATGTATGTATGAATTTTTCTTACTTGCTTTGAGCATAAAACATTACACTTCATAGACATTTCATTTTTTATATGATTTATATTGTAAAATTTAAATGTTAAACAAGACTAGACTTTATGATATATATATATATATATATATATATAAATGAAAAATAAATAATTTATTTAAATGTATAAATAAAATAAAATAAAATATTAAGTATGAGTATTTTTTGTTATACATAATATGCTTCTACAGTAGAGTGAACACATTCACAGGTGTTGGGCAAGAACGGTTTAAGAGTATGGTGGTTTCCCCGTTCAGCTGCTGAGTCGAGCAAACCAGAGGGAGAGAGGCAGTGCATAAGTAAGTTATGCAGGGGTGTTACCCGGGCAACCGCACATCCTGTGTTCATTCACTGGATAGGGCTGCACAAAGGACACTGGGCTCCTACACAAATCCACCTATCGCCATTCACGAGACTGACGCAGGCGCGCAGCTGCCTCTTTCTGTCTCAGAAAGAGCATCTTGTGTTTTCTGCACCCTCACGGGCTTCAGCACCAAACCACTCATTCCCTCAACCATTCTTCTCCCGTATGCTTCAGGATACCCGCCGCTCTCTTTAAACGTACACTAACATCCATTAAAGCCCCGCAATCAATCAGAGCAAGTGGAAGCTGTGCTGCTGTGCTGTAGTCTGGAATTGGGCACAAAATTGCTCATTTGCTATTCCTGACGCCAGGCCTTTTCAAACTTTTTAAAATCAAGAACCCTCAAATATGATGATTCCCTAGCAGGAATTAAAAAGCTATATATTTTGCATGTTTAAAAAAATAAATTAATATTATATGAGAACCAATATTGTGATAATAAAAACACTACAGATCTTAGGTACTGTTCAAAGAAAATGCTGTCAACAGAAAAAACAACAGAATAAGTCAAATTTGGTCAACAAATATTAAAAAAATATATTTATAATACAAAAATCTGTGTCCCTAGTAAAAAAAAATTAAAATAAAAAAATACATATATTATATTTTTTGTAAATATTTATTAAATATATATATTTAATAAATTTATTAAGCACATTAACTTTGTCAGCCCTAATTGTATTTATTATTATTTTATTATATATATATATATATATATATATATAAATAACAAACAGATTTAAATGTATTAAAATATTTTTAATTCCTTTAATATTGGAGGCAGATAATGTATATTATTTTATATTTAGTGTTCAAAACCTCCGCAAGTCTGCAAACAAAAAAATACATATGTACATATTTGATAAAAATCTTTCCAATTTCCATTAATAAATTAAGTACACACACTAACTTTGTTTGAAAATTCCTGAACAAACAAACAAAAAAAGTCTGGTGGGACCATTACAAAGAAGCAGTGCTCACTAATGATGAGTGTACTACAAGCCCAACATTAAACCCCCATTTTATCACCCTATATCCACTTTCTCTCTCTCTCTCAGCAGTTCCTCTCTTAGCCAGACACTCAATCTTTATTGTTCCTCTCCTGTCCCTCCTTTCTCACAATACTTCTTTCGCTTTTAGAGCACCCATCCTTCACGTTCCTTCTTTTTACTTTCTCTCCTCCTCCATTACGCTTTATAGTGTCTGACTGTGCTAGCGCTGCCACCCGGAGAGATGCGACCCCGACTGCGCAGGACCACCCAATCAAAGAAGCCCGGGTGGAGGGGCACCACCACAGCTCCCATGCTTCCTAGAAATGCTCCATCCCTGAAGAAACAGCTCCGCGCTTAAATGAATAATCCTGTGATTCTGTGCTTCTGGGGTCACGTCTGCAGCCAGCATGGTTTATAAAGACTATTTAGCAGAGGAGCAGGGGATCAAGATCTTTATATTCCACATGGGAAGATATGCAGCAGATTTTACAATGCTACAACATAATGTTCCTGTACTAATTAAATAACAAAGAGTTTTTGTGTCTCAACTCGAAAACCTTTTTTTTCAATGACTAAGACAATATGAGGACAACACTGACATCAATCATAACTCTTCATATATTAATATGCCACATCGTTGATGAATAAAGATGTGTTATATTATAATTTACATGTAATTTGAAAAATAAATCTCCAAAATAGCTTTTTATTTTCTTTAACACAAAAACGAGAAGTCATATAGACCTCCATAATGTTTGGGGTTGCCAGATGTCCAGAGCTTAAATCCCCCTACAAGAGCTTCCCTTTGTCAATCATTATCACATATTCAAGTCTTTAACGACCCGAACCTATACTTTTCAGCACTGATGGATCTGCTAAATTAGTAAAAACTCTCCTGATATTTACAAGAGACTAGGGCTGTCCTTGACTAAGGATTTTAACAGTCGAATCTGAATTTTCGAATTTTGTCAATAGTAGACTGATAGTCGAATCATATGTTTGGGGGCGGGGCAAAATAAGAGTAATATTAGTCATGCGTCAGTCATCATTAATGAAAAATTTGTTACAGTAGCCTCACAGATACGGAGTAAATAATATTTTATGTTTCCATTAAAAGATAGTTAACATTAAACGTCGACGAAACCCTAAGAATTCACAATCTTTTTTACAGTGGTACTCTCATAACGTTATGTATATGACAATAGTTAATAACGTTCTGCATTTCTGCAGTTTTAAGCTGCGTGCGCTGAAGATTGCAGGATTTTAATCAGTGTGATTTTGTTTCTATCATATAGAATACGCTTTCGTTATTTATTACTATATTACGACTTGTAGGCTATCCGCAAGAAATGCACCGAATGACATATAGTGAAATGGTATGATCATAACACCCTGCGAATATTCGACTGAGAGATTAGGAGTCAAATCAGGCTCCTCGAATTGAATCGTCGACTATTTGAGGACACCCCTACAAAAGACAATTGCAGAAAAATAGAATTGAATTGACTAAAAATAGATTAT
Organism: Enteromius trimaculatus; assembly: GCA_032361065.1. Classification (NCBI taxonomy): domain Eukaryota; kingdom Metazoa; phylum Chordata; class Actinopteri; order Cypriniformes; family Cyprinidae; genus Enteromius; species Enteromius trimaculatus. The sequence continues at coordinate 7,575,549 of JAUMHP010000082.1, read as the reverse complement.
AAAATCCCAGACTTTTGATCAGCTAAAACATGATTTAGTAAATTAATTCACTAAACTATAAACTTAAGTTTCTGTTGATGACTGTGTGGGTCTACCAGCTCATAACCTGTGTAAACCAGTATAAACCAGCTAATTCTGCAGGCTGTAGTTTATGCAAGATTTATAGTGTGTTTGCGGCTCAAATCCCTGGCAGGATGTGACCAGCTAAATAGATGGTCCGTGTACCTTTAATGGACACATGGATGAGCTGTTTTCATTTTCCCAGTCCTGCTCAGTTTAGCGTTCTGTCAGGTATGAATGTGCTGGTGCAAATGAGAGTGAGAGAGTGTGTTTTATAAGTGAGTGTTCATAAAACAGGGAATGAGTGCTGAAGTGTAAGATGTCAGTGCTTGTCAAATTTTCTACAAACATGCACACCAGGGTTTAAACCCAACCTTGCAGTGGGGTGAGATGGGCTTCATGAAAATTGTCAAGAAATGTCTACAGCGTAGGTCTTATTTCAACCCAAAGCCAAAGGGGAAATATATTTCTTAGAATTGCATGATATAAACTCGCAGTTGCGAGAAACCCCCCCCCTCAGAATTCCAAGATTTAAACTTCAGAGAAATAAAGTCAGAATTGCATAATATAAACTCACAATTCAGACTTTTTCTCAGAACTGCGAGATCATATCTTGCATTTGTAACTTGGATTTTATTACTCGCAATTGTGAGTTTGTATTTCACAATACTCCCAATTGCATTACATAATTCTGAGAAAAGAAAAGTCAAGAAAAATCTAGAAATTACATTTTTACATTATTATTTAGTGATGGAAATAAGATTCCATTAAATTTCACATAATATTTATGTCATTGTAATATGCTGGTTTGGTCAGGGTACTTTTCTTATTACCAAGGTTGAAAATACTTGTGCTGCCTAATACTTTAGTGGAAACCATTATTTTGGCTATTTATTTTAAGAATATATTACACTGATTGAAAGTAACTCACAGTCTCACGACCAATGCGTATGTATTCGTACGAGGTGGAATTCGTACAAATTCCTAAGATTTGTCTAAGGGCAGGGTTAGGTGTAGGTCATTTGTACAAATTCATATGAATTGGCTACTCTTTAGCAAAAATCGTATGAGTTTGTTTGAGTGAGGTCGGACAAATTTGTACGAATTAGCCACCTCGTAAAAAAATATGTACAAACTGGAAATATTTATAATATTACAAAAAAAGGTAAAACATGTATTCAGCAAGGACGTGCTAAATTGATAAGAAGTGATAGCAAAGATTTATATTATAAGATTTACAATTATAAATTGTTCTTTTAACTTTTTTATTACTCAAAAAAATAAAATAAAAAAGTATTGCAGTTTCAGGAAAAAAATAATTTGCAGCACAACTTATAAAAGTCTTGCTTAGAAATCATGGAGGGGTCTACAATTTTCAGCATGGGTGCATTTCCACTGTGAGAGACAGAATCTAAAAAGAAAAATCCAAAAATCACATTGTATGATTTATTAACAATTTATTACTGTGTCAAATAAGTATTGATCACTTGAGTCAAAAATGTTTTTGTATTTGGTACAGAAGCCTTTGTTAACAGTTACCGAGGTCAAACGGTTCCTGTAGTTCTTCACCAGGTCTGCACACACTGCAGGAGGGATTCTGACCCACTCCTCCATACAGATATTCTCTAGATCTATCAGGTTTCAGGGCTGTCGTTGAGCGAAACAGATGTTCAGCTCCCTCCAAAGATTTTCAATTGGATTTAGGTCTGGAGACTGGCTAGGTCACTCCAGAACCTTGATATGCTT